>AWOL01S0030313.1:0-17975 GCA_000715115.1 Nicotiana otophora
GATCGCTGGGAGATTGCTGGGCTCGATCGCTGGCAGAAGAAATTTCCAATAGAAGGAAATTGCTTCAGCTGTTGTAGTTCAATTTTTGATCCGTTTACCATCCGAAACTCACCCGAGGCCCTCGGGACCTCAACCAAATATACCAACAAATCCTAAAACATCATATGCACTTAGTCGAATCCTCAAATCACCTCAAACAACGCTAAAACCATGAATTACACCCCAATTCAAGCCTAATGAACTTTGAAATTTCTAATTTCTACAAACAACTCCGGAACCTATCAAATCACGTCCGATTGACCTCAAATTTTGCACACAAGTCCTAAATGACACAATAGAGGTATTCCAATTTTTAGAATCGGATACCGACTCCGATATCAAAAAGTCAACCCCCCGGTCAAACTTCTCAAAAATAAAACTTTCTCAATTTCAAGCCTAATTCCTATACGGACTTCCAAATAATATTCCAGACACGCTCCTAAGCCCAAAATCACCATACGGAGCTATTGGAATCATCAAAATTCAAATATGAGGTCATTTACACATAGGTTCATATCTGATCCACTTTTCTAACTTAAAATTTTCAATTATGAGACTAAGTGTCTCATTTCGCTCTGAGTTCCTTCCAGACCCGAACCAACTAACCCGATATAACATAATATAGCTGAATAACACAAAAAGAAGTAGAAATGGGGAAAATGGGGCTATAACTCTCGAAACGACCGGGAGGGTCGTTACACTTGCCACTCGGGCATACCTCACAATCACTCATGCCTCCAATCACTCAGCACTCGGCACTCGCACTCAGTAGGTACCGCGCTCACTGGGGGTGTGTACAGACTCCGGAGGGTCTCCTTCAACCCGAGCGCTATAATCTGCACACGGACAACTCACGCGCTGCACGGACAACTCACGCGCTGCACGGACAACTCACGTGCTATAATAATACAGTATGCTGCAGGCGGGCATCCCCGATCTACACTCATCCTCACAAATCACGCCCTCGGCCTCACTCGGTTATAAACCTCTCAAGCCACTCGGGCATTTCAGTAAAATAGGGCATTCGGCCCAAAACATTTGTACGCATCCAAATAGAGTCATAAAACTGAGTTATATGGTAAACAAGTATAAACATGACTGAGTATAGATTTTCAATCGAAAACAATGAGAGGATGATAAGAAACAACCCCTAAGGGTCCAAACAGCATTGGCGCAAGGCCCAAACATGGCATTCATCCCAATTTACAGAAACTCTTTCTAAAAACACATAAGTATCATATAATTTCCATAAAATATGCAACTTTACAGTTGCTACGGGACGGACCAAGTCACAATCCCCAATAGTGCACGCCCACACACCCCTGACCTAGCATGTGCGTCACTAAAGATAGTAGAATGATACAAAAGTTGGGGTTTCATAACCTCAGGACTAGATTTACAATCATTACTTACCTAAAACCGGTCAAATCTCTACCCCGCAATGCTCTTGTCTCTGGACTCGGCCTCCAAATGCTCCAAATCTTTTTACAATCAGTACAATACCATCAATATATGCTAATGGCATGAACTCCTCAAGAAAAACTATCAAATTAGAGCAAAACCCAAAATTGGCTCAAACCCGGCCACTTGGCCCACATCTCAAAATCCGACAAAATTTACAAAACTAGAAAGCTCATTCACTCACGAGTCTAACCATACCAAATTCATCAAAATCCGACATCGTTTGGTCCTTCAAATCCTTAAATTAAACTCTTAAAAATTTCAAGCCCTAACCCCTCATTTTCACTAATTACAATGATTAAACAACGAAAAATCACCATGTATACAAGTATTAGGTCTCAAGAAACTTACCACACTGATAGCCCTTGAATCACCCTTCAAAAATCACTTCAAAAGCTCCAACAACCGACTTGAAAATGGTGGAAATGAACCAAAATCGCGAAGGGTTCTATTAATGGTTTATGCCCAGGTTTTTCGCACCTGCGGGCTCTTTTTCCGCGCTTGCGGGACCGCACCTGCGGACAAGGTGCCGCATCCGCGAACTCCACTTAATTCCCCAACTTACGCACCTGTGCTCCAGGCCTTGTATATGCAGGCTCGCAGGTGCGGCCAAATCCTTCGCACCTGCAATCCAGCCTTGGCCTCACATTTTTCCGCATCTGTGAAGCAAATTCGCGCGCCTGCGAAAGCGCACCTGCTTGTCATACTCCGCTTCTGTGAAGCCTGCCCAGCATCCTCCTTTTTGCATCTGCGCCGCAGGTTTTGCACCTGCGGGCTCGCAGATGCGACCTCAACTCGCACCTGCGCAACCTACCTAGCCCAGCATTGCCCACACCTGCGAACTCCCCACGCGCACCAGCGGCCTCGCACCTGCGATTCCTCCTTCCGCAGGTGCGGAAATAGCAGTAGCAGCAGCTTCCGCTGTAGTTTCCAACTTTGATAAGTCCGTTAACAACTCGGAATCACCTTGAGGCCCTCGGGAACTCAAACAAAATTACAAACAAGTCATATATCAATATACAAAATTATTCGAACCTTCGAATCACTCAAAACAACATCAAATCACCAAATTACCCTCGGATTCAAGCCTAAGAACTTCTATATTTTACAATTCGGCAACCGATGCCGAAACCAACAAAACCACGTCCGAATGACCTCAAATTTTTCACACACGTCACAAATGACACTATGAACCCATTCCAACTTCTGGAATTCCATTCCGACCCCGATATCAAATTTTTCACTGTCGGTCAAAAATCTCCAAATTTCCAATTTCGCCAATTCAAGCCTAATTCTACCACGGACCTCCAAATCACATTCCGGACGCACCCCTAAGTCCAAAA
Source organism: Nicotiana otophora (assembly GCA_000715115.1). Classification (NCBI taxonomy): domain Eukaryota; kingdom Viridiplantae; phylum Streptophyta; class Magnoliopsida; order Solanales; family Solanaceae; genus Nicotiana; species Nicotiana otophora. The sequence continues at coordinate 2,844 of AWOL01S0030313.1, forward strand.
GCACCTAACGGAGCTAACGGAACCATCAAAATTCAAATTTGAGATTGTTGACACATAGGTCAACATACCGTTGACTTTTCCAACTTAAGTTTTTACTTAAGAGGCTAAGTGTCTCAATTCACTCTGAAACCACTCCGGCTCCGAACCAACTAACCCTATATAACATAATATAGCTTAATAGTATAAAGGAAACAGAAATGGGGGAAATGGGGCTATAACTTCCGAAACGACCGGCCGGATCGTTACATTCTCCCTCACTTAAAGCCAAGAAATGGCTGTGTAACCTTACCATGAATATACCCGGGGGTGATCCCACGTCACCCTATACCATACAGGTCCATATGAAATACCTCAAGCCACCTTGCTTAAATCAATAATCATGCGCAATTCGACAGCAAGTACCCAAAGTTCATTACCATAACCACATAGAAGCAAACGACACCATGCCACAAAAAACCCAAAAGAACATGACCAATACGCCATCAACCAAGCAATAACCATTATTATTCTCGCTCAAATTCCGTTATAAGGCCACAATATAATTGCACCATAGGTACATGTAACCAACGAATCACAACTCCTCGGAGCATAGAAGAGTAACTCACAGATCATTTTAGAACACAAATAATCTTCACATCAACCGAATGGCACATCCTTCAATAATAGCAGTATGGAGCCAGCCAATCCGGCTCGGTGTAGAATACACATCCTAATTGGGCCTACAAATGGGCCCCAAATCAACTATGGTCAGCCGCTAATAGATAAACAATCTTCGAAAGTCCACAATGACGGAATCGTAATACCTTCTATCATCTGGATAGCTCCGGCCACAACTTCACAGTCCACAACCATGAAACAATCTGCTCCTGAGAACTCCCAATCTCTAATTTCATAGAACACATGAATCACCATATTTGATTCCACCTCCACCGCCCGAATGCCTAACACCTCTCTCATACACAATCATCCCACGAGAAATACTTAAAAAAAATTCTTTAGTGCCACCTCGCAAAACTTTGAATGTCAACAGTCGATTAACCAGGAGAGTGCCGCAATACTAGCGAAGTACCCATAAATCAAAACACACTTCCCCTTCTGAAATGTACACTCTCATCAAGCCATACCAAATAGTAATATCATTTACCTAGTCATCTGAAACCATCCATGCTGTCTAAGAATTTATGTCCTTCCCTTCAATACTGAACTGTGACCTTGTACATGTAAATCTTATTCCCCCACAACACACCACATCTATTATGCCATCATGTGACAAGCATAAGAATTCCATTATCAACTCTGAGTCACTAGCAAATTACATACCTTATTAGTTAGAAACCTCTTTCTTGCTTCTTTCTAGGAGGAAATCATAACACACAACACGTTTCGTACATCGGTAGAAAATATCCGATTAAAACCATGGTAGAACCCATCATGAACATTTTGAAATCCATTTGCACATAACCAAGATATCTGAACTGAATTCCTCTAACTCCACCAAGCCACACAGGTTGCCAAATTCGAGAGCATTGCCATTAAACACCTGTAGATACTAGCCACATCATAAGTACACAAAGAACTGATCATACCCATTATTGTGCTAACCCAGCCTACTACCAAGCCGTCATATTTCTCCAAGTTCTTTCTAAATTTCCTTTAAATTGCTACTTTTTCATTGTTAGAACACTACTATCCTTAACTAAAACTTACCCAACGAACTCTAGCATAGAATCAAGCCGCCCTAAGGCTTATAAGCCGCCGAATTCCATTTTTATGTATCCTAAAGGTTCCACAACCAAAAATGCCTACCCCGAAGAGACTTTATGTGAACCTAAAATTGTTTCCTTCACCTTCTTGATACTGAAATGCATAATTCACAATGATATAAGATGCCACGAGTCTCAACACCGTTCAATGTAACTCCCAGTTTTCTAGCCATATTTATAAATCTTGAATCCATTGGAACCATTCTTGAGAGTCATCCACTCTACTCAAATCTTGAATTAATCGACCAAACGGACTGAAACAACCTGTGCCCCATTAGCAGACCAACACCCAAGGGAATAAAGAGTAACCCACACTCCTACACAACCGAGCAAATTCCCTCTCCATGTACACTACATTCTCTGTGAATAACCACTGAATTACTTTATGGTCCTCCTATAACCATAGAGTATAATACAACTTGTGTCCAGAAAATCCTTTACCCGAGTCATCCTCGATCTCGACCTCTGTAAGTCATAACTGATTTACCGGTATTCCCCGAACCGAAACTAATACGACCCATAACCATGCAATCAACTTATCGATAGCAGACTTCCCCACTTAGCCTTAAGCTGCAATTATATAAAATTAGAACCCGTAAGGATTTATCCTTCTCAATTACCAAGGTATCGCACCGTTAACCTGCCAGACTTCTCGAAGTCTTTTATTAAGCCTTTCATGAAGATTCTGAATCTCCAGCCAAAATCATACACGCGACCTCCTACGAGGTAGCAAGTAATATTCCTCGCAAAAGCTTCATCAATATCATGCCACCGCTAGCTGCACACAGGAGATAACCCACATGTGGAATTCCTTGCCGACATCTTCCAATGACACTGCACTGAGTGCAACGACCACTAAATCCATAAATTCTCCTGAGCTCATGCTCGCCCACCATTTGTATAAGTCTGCACTTTCCCTATTGACATCAACTATATGTCAACAATACCTTCTGAACTCAAGTCATATTGCACCTGACACGATAATCCGATCTTCACGCCTCTATTCATTTCAAACACACTCCTTTCTGCCATATTCAATTTTTCCTTTGTACACTAACCATTACTCCAAATAGAGTCTGCAGTCCGATTCACATACTAAAACGATTCCAAACCATTCTACACTTTCTCAAGGCGCAGGACTACCTTATTAGTGAATTCATATGCTAATCTGCCACTCTTAATTTGGTTAAATCATCTCCTTTAAGAAACTTCTCAACCTCTACTTCTCCTACTTGACCTGCTAGTACTTCAACCATCACGAAATACTTCCCGTCATGTCTTCCCTCAAACTTTGCTACCCAACTGCTACATCAAATCAAAATGTATTTCTGTCACACCTGAACCAATAAAATGTTACCGACTCTAAGTCTCTTCAAAGATCATCTTTCTAGAGCCATCAATAAAAAAAATACCCATTCGCAACCACAATTACTACACAATCACTTACTCTTCTTGAGTCTAAACTCATTGACAAGACATGAGAATTTAATTTGCCCCAAAGTTTAACAACATGAAAAATCCTTCAAAACACTCACACTCGAGACCGTATGGCACATCAAAACAAAAAATCAAGCACCCAATGGCCTTCCTTTACATTTCAAGGAAACACTTCTCGTCACATTCAAATCGTCTTAACACATCCCGCAGTTACATCATACTCATCACAAAGCCATTCCACCACTCATCGAGCCACAAATTCCACTCGTAAGGGCATTACCGGACATATGAGTCCAAATGTATAGGTTACAACTGAAGCTACCGAGCCGAAGCTACGGTATAAACCTAGCCTCAAGTCCTCCAGACTAGCCCATCACCAAAACACATAATACACATATCAAACCTCGTTCATAGAATCATAAGACGGCGATGAACAACTGATACCAAGCGCTCATGTGCATATACGAATGCGTGGAAGGAATTCAAATAGTTATGTTTCAAGATGAATCAATTTTACACGATAGAATACAAGAAAGTGAAATTTTCCTATGGGTTCTGCAGCCTCTCAAAGATAAGTACAGACGTCTCTGTACCGATCCGCAAGACTCTACTAAATCCGCTCATGAATTGTGAGACCTATGTAACCTAGGCTCTGATACCAATCTGTCATGGACAACTCACGAGCTGTACGGACAACTCACGTGCTATAATAATAAAGTATGCTGCAGGTGGGCAGCACCGATCCACACTTATCCTCACAAATCAGGCTCTCGGCCTCACTCAGTCATAAACCTCTCAAGCCACTCGGGCAGGTGAAATCATACGCCTTTCCAAATCACTCGGGCATTTCAGTAAAACTGGGCATTCGGCCCAAAATATTTATATGCATCAAAATAGAGTCATAAAACTGAGTTATATGGTAAACAAGTATAAACATGACTGAGTATAGATTTTCAATGGAAAACAATGAGAGGATGGTAAGAAACAACCCCTAACGGTCCAAACAGCATTGGCGCAAGGCCCAAACATGGCATTCAGCCCAATTTATAGAAACGCTTTCTAAAAACACATACGTATCATATAATTTCCATACAATAAACAACATCATAGTTGCTACGGGACGGACCAAGTAAAAATCCCCAACACTGCACGCCCACACGCCCGTCACCTGGCATGTGCGTCACTAAAGATAGTACAATGATACAAAATCCGGGGTTTCATACCCTCAGGACTAGATTTACAATCGTTACTTACCTAAAACTGGTCAAATCTCTACCCCGCAATGCTCTTGTCTCTAGACTCGGCTTCCAAATGCTCCAAATCTATTTACAATTAGTACGATATCATCAATATATGCTAATGGAATGAATTCCATAAGCAAAACTATCAAATTAGACCAAAACCCAAAATTGGCTCAAACCCGGCCCCCGAGTCCACGTCTCGAAATCCGACAAAATTTACAAAACTAGAAATTCATTCACTCGCGAGTCTAACCATGCCAAATTCATCAAATTCCGACATCGTTTGGTCCTTCAAATCCTTAAATTAAACTCTTAAAAATTTGAAGCCCTAACCCCTCATTTTCACTAATTACAATGATTAAACAACGGAAAATCACCATGTGTACAAGTATTAGGGATCAAGCAACTTACCTCAATGATAGGCCTTGAATCACCCTTCAAATATCTCTCCAAAAGCTCCAAATATCGGCTTGAAAATGGTGGAAATGAACCAAAATCGCGAAGGGTTCTTTTTATGGTTTCTGCCAAGGTATTTCGCACCTGCGGGCTCTTTTTCCGCGCCTGTGGGACCGCACCTGCGGACAAGGTGCCGCATCCATGAACTCCACTTAATTCCCCAGCTTTCGTACCGGCGCTCCAGGCCTTGCACATGCGAGCTCGCAGGTGCGACCAAATCCTTTGCGCCTGCGCTCCAGCCTTGGCCACATATGTTTCCGCATCTGTGCAGCAAATTCTCACTCCTGGGAAAGCACACCTGCATGCTCATGCTCCGCTTTTGTGAAGCCTGCCCAGCATCCCCCTTTCCGCATCTGCGCCCCAGGTTTCGCACCTATGGGCTCGCAGATGCGACCTCCAACTCGCACCTGCGAACTCCCCACGTGCACCAGCGGCTTCGCACCTGCGACCCTTCCTTCCTTAGGTGCAGAAATAGCAATAGCAGCAGCTTCAGCTGCATTTTCCAACTTCGACAAGTTCGTTAATCACCCGGAATCACCCCGAGGCCCTCGGGACCTCAACCAAAATTACCAACAAGTCATATATCAACATACAAACTTAGTCGAACCTTTGAATCACTCCAAACAACGTCAAATCACCAAATTACCCTCGGATTCAAGCCTAAGAACTTCTAAATAACCTATTCCGAAACCAACAAAACCACGTTCGAATGACCTCAAATTTTGCACTCACATCACAAATGATGCTACAAAATCATTCCAACTTACGGAATTCCATTCCGACCAAGATATCAAATTTTCCACTGCCGACCAAAAATCGCCAAATTTTTAATTTCGCCAATTCAACCCTAATTCTACCACGGACCTCCAAATCACATTCCGGATGAACTCCTATGTCCAAAATCACCTAACGAAGCTAATGAAACCATCAGAATTCAAATCCAAGATCGTTGAAACATAGGTCAGCATCCGATTGACTTTTCCAACTTAACTTTCTACTTAAGAGACTAAGTGTCTCAATTCACTCTGAAATCACTCCCGTCCCGAAAAAACTAACCCCATATAACATAATATATCTTAAGAGAATAAAGGAAATAGAAATGGGTAAAACGGGGATATAACTCCCGAAACGACCGGCCGGGTCATTACAGCGGTTCCAGGTATTGATACTATAGCACGTGAGTTGTCCGTGCGAGTGCTGTTAATGTGAGATCTAGAAGAGCTGGCTACTATTATTAAATTTGTGTGTCTTGGTTCTACTATATATAATGAGCTTATAGCATTATAGTTGTAGTGGTGCTTGTTGAACTTGCAATATGGTTCTCTTCCTTGAGACATCTCCCATATTTGGGTACACGGATTGCGCAGTAGTGGCTGGAGTTATATTGAGGTGGTGTGTGTGTGGGATAGTTGTGTTTAATAAAAATAAGGTCATTGGACCTAGAACAGATACTATCAGTTTTGATTTTGGTATATTGGGAGGATAATATTAAAAGTCAGCTTAGAAAGTGATTATGGTTCTGGTTGGGGCGAGAGAGCTCCATGGCTTGTTGCTCTGATAAGGGGTTATGATATTTTTGCACTTTTCGTTTATTATCAGCAGTGTACGAAGGTTTTGGAATGAGGTTTGGCTTGATATGAGGTTTAATACTTGTACTTGGTTGGTTTGAGTAGTTACTGTGATCGAGAATGGTGTTGCGAGCATCTGAGTTGCGTAATATGTTACATGATTATATCTGGTGTTATGGTTATATCTTGATACAGCTTGTTCAGACTTATACGGTGTGAGAGATTTAGATCTTGGAAAGAATTCTTGGTGTTGGAAATTGGGCTCCAAGTTTTGGGCTAAGGTTAAATTAATGATTTTCAGTTGTGTTATGTTGTCACGCCTATATAGAATAGGGTTACGTGAGATCACTCCCGGGTATGTGTGTGGTAAGGTGGAATAGAAATTTGAAGTTTAAGAACAACTCTTGGCACGTTTGAGGACGAACGTATGTTTAAGTGGGGGAGATTGTAACGACCCGACCAGTCGTTTTGAGCATTTATACTCCTTTCAACAATTTGAAGTCTTGAATAACTTCCTACGAGGTATTATAAATTGTGTGAATTGTCGGTTTTATTTTTAAGGTATTTCGAAGTTAGCTTGGAAGGATGAATTTTCACGTTGGAAGCTTAAGTTGAAATAGTTGACCGGATATTGACTTATGAGTAAACGACCTCGGAATTTAATTTTGATGATTCCAATAACTCCGTATGGTGATTTCAGACTTAGGAGAATGTCCGAAAAATTATTTGGAGGTCCGTAGTGGAATTAGGCTTGAAATGCCGAAACTTTAATTTTGGGAAATTTGACGGGGGAGTTGACTTTTTGATATCGGGCTCGAAATCTGATTCTGGAAAATTGAATAGCTTTGTTATGTTATTTATGACTTGTGTGAAAAATTTGAGGTCAATCGGACGTGATTTGATAAGTTCTGGAGTCGTTTTTAGAAATTAGAAATTTCAAAGTTCATTAGGCTTGAATTGGGGTGTAATTCATGGTTTTAGCGTTGTTCATTAGGTAGTGTGATACTAATATTGCCCCATTTTTGTCCTTTTGTCCTTTTTGTTTAGCCGACGGTCTTTCGTAAACGGCCTCTCTACTCCTTCGGGGTAGGGGTAAGGTCTGCGTACACACTACCCTCCCCAGACCCCATTAGTGGTATTTTACTAGGTTGTTATTATTGTAGGTGATTTGAGGGTTCAACTAAGTTCGTATGATGTTTTAGGACTTGTGGGTATATTTGGTTGAGGTCTAGAGGAGCTCAGGCGAGTTTCGGATAATTAACGGGTTGGAGTTTGGACTTGGAACTCTGCTGGAATTTTTCTGATGCACCATCTGGTTTCCTTCATCGCTTTCGCGAGTGGAGCCTCATGTTCGCGAAGAGTAATTGAGAGGCTAGCAATATGTGATCTTCGCATTCGCGAAGGGTGGACTGGGTGTGCATCGCGAACGCGAGAGGTGTTACGTGTTCGCGAAGAAGAGAGGAAGCAACTTAGGACCCCAGACAATTGGTCTACGCATTCGCGTAGGGGGTGTCGCGTTCGTGTAGTGAGGGGGAACGAAGCATCGCGTTCGTGATGGGTGGAACGCGTTCGTGTAGAAGTCATTGAGGCAGAGGCATTTTGTGCTTCATGAACGCGAGGGTGATGTCTCGTTTGCGAAGGAGGAATTTGGACGGGAACTATTTTGTGCTTCGCGAACGCGAGGCACTGATCGCGTTCGCCAAGGAGAAAAGCCTGGGTAGTAAGTTTAAGTTCTGAAAATGGCAGTTTTTGACGGATTGGAGCTCGGGAAGAGGCGATTTTAGGGAGTTTTTCAAGGAAAACAATGTGTAAGTGTTCTTAACTCAATATTGGTTAAATTACCCGAATCCATGATTGTTTTATCATTTAATTGGTGAATTGAGTTGGGAAAGTTTAAAAACCCTCTTGGCCTAAATTGAAGATTTGAGGGTCGAGTTGGAGTCGGATTTTGGTAAAATCTGTATGGTTAGACTCGTGGTTGAATGAGCTTCTGGATTTTGTACATTTTGTCGAGTTCCAAGACATAGGCCCCACTGGCACTTTTTGAGCTAATTTTCGGATTTTTATGGAAAATTATTATTTTCTTATGGAATTAATTCCAATAATTTTATTGAATGAAACGAATTATTTATAGCCAGATTCGTGGCGTTTGGAGACAAATTCACGAGGAAAGGACATTGCAGAATAAGAATTTCACGTCTTGATATAAGTAACACTTCTAAACTTGGTTCTGAGGGTATGAATCCCCGAATTTGGTATGATATAAATTGTTTGGAGGTGACATACACGATAGGTGATGAGCATGTGGACGTGCACCATATAAATTGTGTCTTGAATAAATCTTGTGCAGTTGTAAGATTAATGAATCATGTTATTATTTAAACATTCTCCACGTATTAGAGAAATTGAGCTGAGACTCCTATTAAAAATCATGTTTAGGCTACGTGCCAATATTTTGGGACCCATGGGGTCGTGCTGTTGTTGAATTAATTATTCAAAAATATTTATTTCACACTCGGTAATAGTTGTCCATTGTGAGGATATTTATGGGATTGAGCTGAGTAACGCAACAGGCCATTTGGCTTTATATATGTTATTATTAAATGGATCGGGGTTGCCCGTCTGTTGCAGGCCAGAATGGCTTTATACATTATTATTGTTCTGGATCGGGGCTGCCCACCTGCAACAGGCCTTATTGGCTTTACTATTTTCTGGATCGGGGCTGCCCGCCTGTAGCAGGCCTTATTGGCTTTACTATTTTATGGATCGGGTATGCCCGCATGCAGTAGACCTTATATGCTTTGTTATTATACAAGTCGAACCTGCCTGCCTGCAGTAGGCCATATTGGCTTTGTATTACGCTTGGGCTGTAGGAGCCCCTCCGGAGTCTGTACATACCCCTAGTGAGCGTAGATGATCATCGATATTCGGGATGGACTTCCCAGGGCATGGACTTGCCTTACTTACTGCTTATATATATATATATATATATATATTTGGGATGGATTTTCCCAGGGTATGGACTTGCCTTACTTATTTGTATTGTAATGAGTTATGTGGACATGGATCTTGTCAGTATCATTTATATTTAGGGATAAATTATCCCAGGGCTGGAGTGGCCTTATACGGTACTGGGTGACTGATTGTCAGTCGATGTGCATATATATATATACGGGTTGGAACACCCCTGGGATGGATTAGCCATAAACAGTACCAAGTGATCGGATAATTTGTGACCAGTATTTACTTGAGGTCTTTCTTTTGAGATGCCATATGCCTCGTATCATGCAGTATTGATCTATTTCACTTGTGCTGAGTTTGCTGTTGAACTTGAAAGCATGCCTATATTTCTGTACCATTGTTTTTACTGGACTGTACCTGCAGAGCTCATCATTTCTTTCAGCCCAGAGGTTAGTCTTGTTACTTATTGAGTTAGTTGTACTCATACTACACTCTGCACCTCATGTGCAGATTTAGGTGCTTTCAGACACAGAGATTGTTAGATTTCAGAGTACTATCAGTTGGAGACTATCACGGTAGATGTTTGGCATCTGCTGACCTTGACTCTCTTTCCTTCAGTTATTGTATTGTTCTATACTTTCAGACAATGGCTTTTTATCAGTTAGACATTGTATTCATAATAGATGCTCATGTACTCAGTGACACCGGGTTTTGGGAGTGATATGTTTGAAATTTTGAGATTTCTTCCACTGAATTAATTATTTTGTTTTCAAATTTAAAAGAAATGGTGGTTTATTGGGATTTTTGGCTTGCCTAGTATTGAGAGAGGCGCCATCACGACATGTAAGATTTTGGGTCGTGACAGTAAGTAAGAAATGGTTCTTGGTGCATATATATACAAATCTTGGTGTATATGTGTCCCCTACACCCCTTCTTAATTATTGGTGTGTTTCCTATCCTAAAGAAAAATTGGAGATGAAAAAACAGAATTTCCAGTTGTATTATTTAACTTATTCTTTTCTCCATTCCATAATGATACTGTAACATCCCAGACTTTAGATAGATTCCCATATCGGAAAAACACAAGAGTGATGCTGGGCATATTAGTTAACAAGCCTTAGACCTTTGTGACGCGTTTTAAATCTGTGAATGCCTATGCCTAGAGCAGACAATATCACTAGCGAGCTAATGTGCTACAAATGGAATCAGAGACACTCTTCTGTCAGCTATATTAATGGTAGGTCAGAGTTCAACTGAATTTAGGCAAATCTCGGTTAGGTGGGGCAAACCTCTGTGCCGAGTATAGACGAATCCCATGGGGTGTGGAAAACCTCAGTGAGGACACTAAGTCCAAAAGAGGGGGTGTATGTAACACCCCAGACTTTAGACAGAGTCCCACATCGCCAAAGCACAAGAGGGCTCTGATACCACTCTTATGTTTTGCCGATGTGGGACTTTGTCTAAAGTCTGGGGTGTTACAGATGCAAACTGCTCCTTTATAAAATGGGAACCAAATAAATTTTACTTCATAAGAAGTACATATTAAGCTTTCTTTGATACTTTGTAGTACACTAGAACTTTAATGTAAAAGATTTGAGATCTTCTTTTGTTCTCTTTACTGTCTTTTTTTAAACTTTATCTTCTCAGGTACAATATTAAGAGGGTAATATATTACTGCAACAGGTATTTTCATCTACTACAAATTTGCTTACATTTTTCAGCACAGCTCACTTTTGGAAATATGAAAAATTGACTTGAGCCCTCGCTATGACATAGCTAGGGGTGGTCATGGTTCGGTTTGGGTCGGTTTTTCCCTAAAAAGAAACCAAACCAAGTAAGTGAGTTTTTGAAATATTGGAATCAAACCAAGTAAGTGGGTTTTTGAAATAATGGTACCAAACCAAACCAATTGAGTCAGTTTTTTATCGATTCAGTTTATGTCGGGTTTTGTCGGTTTTTCGGTTTTTTCAGTTATTTATCGATTTCTTTATTAAATATGTGACATACACTACCAAACGCATATTCCGGCGACTACATTTTCAATGTAACACTATCAAATGAATTGCTCTTTAAGAAATCTATCATTTGCAAGATATATTGGTGATAATTGAATCAAATAGTGATGAAGAATTTAAGCACTCAATTAAAAATTAATTATTTTTAACATGAAATAGATTCTAGTACTTAGTAAATTAAAACTACCAATCAAGCTAGAATATAAAGATAAAGAATTATATTATTATAATAGCAAAGAACTAGACTAAAAATACAAATGACTAATATGTACCATAAAATTTTAGAAACTTTATATAAAAATATACATATATATATATAGGTGTAATAATAAATTTAAATAGCTACTTTTATAGATGGTTTGGTTCTATTTTTTTGGTTATTGTTTGATTAAAACCAAAACCAAACCAAATTTGATCGGTTTTTAAAATTCAAAACCAAAACCAAAACCAAACCAAATCTAAAAAGTATCGGGTTTTTTGGTCGGTTTGGTTCGATTTTTTGTGTTCTTAAGTACACCCCTAATTGAAAGCATTAGTAGAAGTCCACTGTTCATGTCGTGAAGGCCTTAGACCCTAATTAGATAGAGTCTCACATCGGCAAAACACAAGAGTGATACTGGGTATATAAGTTAACATGCCTTAGACCCTAGTGACGCATTTTAAATCCGTGAAGGCCTAGGCCCAGAGCGTACAATATCACTAGCAGGCTGGTCTGCTACAAATGGTATCATAGCCACTATTATCTTGGCCATGTTGCTAGTGGGTTAGAGTTCAACTGAGTTTAGGCAAATCCCGGTAAGGAGGGGCAAAACTCAGTGCTGAGTCTAGGCGAATCCCATGGGGTGGGAAAAGCCTTAGCGAGGACGTTGAGTCCATAAGAGGGGGTGTATGTAACACCCAGATTTTAGACAGAGTCCCACATCGCCAAAACACAAGAGGGATCTGATACCACTCTTGTGTTTTGCCGATGTGGGACTCTGTCTAAAGTATGTGGTGTTACAGATGCCTATTGCTCCTTTCTAAAATAGAAACCAAATAAATTCCATTTCATATGAATTACATCTTCAGTTCTCTTTGATACTTTGTAGTACTCTAGAATTTTAAACTTTATCTTCTCAAGTACAATATTAAGAGGGTAATATATTACCGCAACTGGTGTTTTTATCTACTTGCAAATTTTCTTACATATTCTACAGAGCTCACTTTTGGAAATTTGAAAACTTCACTTGAGCCCTCGCTATGACACAACTAGGGTTGTTCATGGTTTGGTTTAGGTCGAGTTTTCCCTAAAACAAAACCAAACCAAGTAAGTGGATTTTTCAAATATTGGAACCAAACCAAACCAAAGCAATTGAGTCAATTTTTTATCGATTTGATTTTTGTCGGTTTTTCGGTTTTTCGGATTTTTCGGTAATTTATAGGTTTGTTTCTTAAATATGAGACATACACTACCAAACGCATATTCTGGCGACTACATTTTCAACATAACACTATCAAATCAATTGCACTTTGAAAAATCTATCATTTTCAAGATATATTTATGATAATTGAATCAAATAGTGATGAAGAATTTAAGTACTCAATTAAAAATCGATTATTTTTTACATGAAATAAATTCTTGTACTTAGTAAAAGAAAACTACCAATCAAACTAGAATGTAAAGGCAAAGAATTAGATTATTATAATAGCAAAGAACTAGACTAAAAATACGAATGACTAATATGTACCATAAAATTTTAGAAACTTTATATAGAATATACATATATATAACTGTAATAATAAATTTAAATAGCTACTTTTATAGTAGGTTTCATTCGATTGTTTTGGTTATTTTTTTATTAAAACCAAAACCAAACAAAATTTGATCAATTTTTAAAACTCAAACTCAAAACCAAACCAAACCTAAAAATTATCGATTTTTTGGTCTGTTTGGTTCAGTTTTCGGTTTGGTTCGATTTTTTGGGTTCTTATGAATACCCTTAATTGACAGCATTAGTAGAAGTCCACTGTTCATGGCCTAGAAAAAGGGGGAGAGGGGGTGAAGAGAAGAGAACTGCCAATCTCGTAGTTTCACAAAACCAATACAAGTGCAATTGGACTTAATTCTCACATAGTGCCTATTTGGATACCAATTGTTTCTTCTCCAGTTTTGCAACTTTACCTGGTCGTGCCAACCTCAACTTTATCGGCATATGGTCCGAAATGTCGCTTCCTAGAATTGTTGGTGTTACACGTTCAAATGAAGTGTAAAATTTGGAATTGCATATTATCCTACCAAGTTTGGATAATCTTTGTGGTGATTTGGTATCTCCATATTTAAAGGGGCTGAAATCTAAATCTAAAATACAGGGGCTAGCTGTAAAATTGATGAAGTTAGTCATATGCTCTTTTGTAATTGGAGATCTAATGCTTCTCTTTGATGGGCGGGTTACATTAGCATCCCCCGATCATAGGTCTTGATGTATCATATAACTTATTACGTGACTCAGGATGCGGTGTCAATTTTAATGATTCTAAATCTAGACCATATGTTAAATCTCCATAAACGCCATGAAATATGAACTTAACCGATTGATATATCTAACCAGCTAAATATTTGCCGATATATATTTGTCAATTCCTCCGGTGTTTTCCTTGTGATATCTATAAGATATATCACAGTTGATGCATTCTTTATCCTATAGTAACACCAAGTTTTCATGTTTAGTGCTAGTTTTCAATTTGATGTGCGTTTCCCACTCTTGCAGTATTACCAAGTGAGATTTGTGCATCCGTAGATAAGCTTCTATAGCTTTTTTTCTAAATGTATTTTTCGCATAACGGTGACTGACATTCCACGAAACAATTTCCAATTATCTTCATTGGAAATGTTCGATGAACTTGTAGCGCGCATCCTGTTATGCTTCTATCTATTTTCAAACTCTAGTTTTCTCATTTTTTTTGTTTTGAATTTGTACAGCGTCTGTAAGTAAGAAATGGTTCTTGGTGCATATATATAGAGTTCTTGGTGTATATATGTCCCCTATACCCCTTCTTAATTATTGGTGTGTTTCCTATCCTAAAGATAAATCAGAGATGAAAAACTCAGAATTTCCAGTTGTATTATTTAACTTGTTTTTTTTTCTCCATTCTATAATGATGTTGTAACACCCCAGAATTTAGACAGAGTCCCATATCGGCAAAACACAAGAGTGATGATGGGTATATAAGTTAACAATCCTTAGACCCAAGTGACGCGTTTTAAATCCATGAAGGCCTAGACCAGGAGCGGACAATATCACTAGCGGGCTGGTCAGCTACAAATAGTATCAGAGCCACTCTTGTGTCAGCCATGTTGATGGTGGGTCAGAGTTCAACTGATTTTAGGCAAATCACGGTTAGGCGGGGAAAACCTCAGTGCTGATTCTAGGCGAATCCCATGCGGTGGGGCAAACATCAGCGAGGACGCTGAGTCCAAAAGAGGGGGGTGTATGTAACACCCTAGACTTTAGATAGAGTCCCACATCGTCAAAACACAAGTGGGATGCTGGGTATATAAGTTAACAAGGCTTAGACCTTAGTGACGCATTTTAAACCCGTGAGGGCCTAGGCCCAGAGCGGACAATATCACTAGCGGGCTGGTCTATTACAAATGGTATCAGAGTGTCATGACCCAAAACTAACCCCTGTCGTGATGGCGCCTATCGTGGAA
>AWOL01S0030313.1:39945-73975 GCA_000715115.1 Nicotiana otophora
GGGGCTGTATATGAGTGATATTTTGCCCGAGGGGATGTTTATGATTTCATCATTTTTGCTCACTTTTGCATTGAGCCTTCTTTTGAAAAAGTGTTGGAAAAATATCTTTAAATGATTTTTTTTACTAGAACTGGGTTTAAACGAGGTGTTTGATTCAAATCCTGATTTTAAAAGCATGTGGTATTTTACTGAGATTTCCTGATATGAACGTTATATGCTTTATTGCTCGCCACTACTGCTCACTCTTTATTTATTGTTGTTACTTACTGAGTTGGCGTACTCACGTTACTCCCTGCACCTTGTGTGCAGATTCAGGTATAGCTGGACACGGTAGCGGTTATTGAGTGTTCTGGTTGCAGATTTACTTGGAGATAGCAAGGTAGTTGTTTGGCGATCGCAGCCCCTGCTCTTCTCCCTCTTATCTTCCTCTAGTTGTATTTAGCTATTTTCCAGGCTGCGTTAGCCTTGATATTGTTAGACAGATTGTAGCAGATTCTCATGACTAGTGATACCCCGATGTCGGGCTTTTCTTTTCCGGACTTATGATTTTCTTTGATTTGAACTCTTTAAATGGAGGTTTTATGTTAAATAACCTTGAAATTATCTTCAAAATGAAAATATCGGTTTGTTTTGGATATGAGTCGGCTTTCCTAGTTCCATGATAGGCGCCATCACGACAGGGGTTAGTTTTGGGTCGTGACAAATTGGTATCAGAGCCTAGGTTACATAGGTCTCACGAGTCATGAGCGGGTTTAGTAGAGTCTTGCAGATCGGTACGGAGACGTCTATTCTTATCTTCGAGAGGCTGTAGAACCTTTAGGAAACTCCACATTCGAATTCTTGTCATGCGAATCTGTTGATTCTAGTAACTAAACATCTGTTGTTTCATTCTCTCACAGATGGTGAGGACTCATACTACCGGTCAGGAGGGCCAACCACCAGTACCACCAACCAGGGCCTCGAGAGGCCGAGGCCGTGGTAGAGGCTGTGGTAAGGGTAGAGATGCAGCCCGTACAACAGCTGGGGCAGTACCTGCAAATCCACCGGTTGTCCCAGATCAGGACTAGGTTCTAATGATTGATGCACCAGCTCAGGCACCACCAGTGCCTATTGTGATTCCAAGCCTTCAGGAGGCCCTGGCTCAGATTCTGACAGCATGTACTGGCCTTGCTTAGGCAGTCTCTATTTTGACATCGGTTGTACTGGCCTTGCTCGGGCACCACCATGTTTTGACGGCCGCAACCACTTCTCAGGCCAGGGGAGGCACTAAGGCTCCCGTCGCTCACACATCCGAGCAGGTTATTCAGAGACTTCAGACACCAGAGGCACCACCAGCCTAGCCGGTTGCTGTTGCTCAGGATTATGTGGTTCCTGCTATGCTTGAGGATGATCAGCGTAGGTTGGAGAGGTTTGGGAGACTTCAGCCACCACCTTTCAGTGGCATAGAGAGAGAGGATGCCTAGGACTCTTTGGATAGTTGTCAGAGGAAAATCCGTAGACTTGTGGGGTCTCATTCACTACCTTTCAGTTTTTGGGGGCTGCACTCTGATGGTAGGAGACTTAAGAGACGTGTAGGCCTGTTGGCGCACCACCCCTTACTTGGCAGCAGTTCTCCGTGGTCTTTTGGAGAAGTTCGTGCCTCGATCCCGCAGAGAGGAGTTACGTAGACATTTTGAGCGGCTCTGCCAGGGTGATATGTCTGTGACACAGTATGAGATGCGGTTCTCCGATTTGTCCCATCATGCTATCTGGTTGGTTCCCACGGACAGAGAGAGGATCATGAGGTTTATTGATGGTCTCACTTATCACCTACAGTTGCTCTTGACCAGAGAGAGGGTTTCAGGTGCTACTTTTGATGAGGTTGTCGACATTGCTCGGCAGATTGAGATGGTTCGCGGTCAGGAGAGGGTTGAGAGGGAGGCCAAGAGGCCTCGTGGTCAGTGTGGATTCAGCGGTGCTCCTTTTATGGGTCAGTTCCAGCACGGTAGAGGTCATCATTTCAGATAGGCTCTGTCAGCTCGGCCATTTCATCGGGGTGCATCATCTGGCCATGGTTCTCACAATTATCCTCAGGGCCACTCATCAATTAGTACCCTTCCAGTTCAAAGTTCGCCTCGTTCTCCACCTGTTAAGGGCTCTTCCATGCCAGGTTCTTCTACCAGTCATCCGGTTGCTATGGGTTCCCTTAAGTTTCCACCGCCAGCACCAGGGAGTTATTTTGAGTGTGGTGAGCTTGGGCATATATGGAGGCAGTGTCCTCGTCATCATGTAGGTCCGTCTCAGCATAGGAGTCAGCCTCCGACTACAGCACCAGCTACCTCACCACCAGCCCAGTTAGCTCGGGTTGGAGGTCAGTCAGTTAGGGGTCGCCCAAGAAGGGGAAGACAGATCAGGGGGGGTCAGGCCCATTTCTATTCTCTCCCGGCCAGACTAGATGCTATTACTTCAGATGCTGTGATTACAGGTATTGTCTCAGTTTGTCACAGAGATGCTTCGGTATTATTTAATCCTAGTTCCACGTATTCATATGTTTCCTCGTATTTTGCCCATTTTCTGGATATGCCCTTTGAGTCTTTAGTTTCATCTGTTCATGTATCTATTCTCGTGGGTGATACTATTATTATAGACCGCGTGTATCGGTCATGTGTTATGACTATTAGGGGTCTAGATACCCAAGTGGACCTTTTGTTGCTCAGTATGGTTGACTTTGATGTGATTTGGGTATGGATTGGTTATCTCCATGTCATGCTGTTCTAGATTGTCACGCTAAGAGGGTGACATTGACTATGCCGGGAATTCCGAGGGTTGAGTGGAGCATTTTTGTAGATTATGTACCAAGTAGGATGATTTCATATTTGAAGGCTTAGCGCATGGTTGATAAGGGTTGTCTATCGTATTTGGCTTTTGTGAGGGATGTTAGTGCAGAGACTCCTGTCATTGATTCTGTTCCGGTGGTACATGATTTTCTTGATGTATTTCCTGTAGACCTACCAGGCATGTCGCTTGACAGGGATATTGACTTTGGTATTGATTTAGTGCCGGGCACTCATCCCATTTTTATTCCACCGTATCATATGGCACAGGTGGAATTGAAGGAATTGAAAGAACATTTTCAGGAACTCCTCGATAAGGGGTTTATTCGGCCTAGTGTGTCACCTTGGGGTGGACCCGCTCTATTTGTGAAGCAAAATGATGGTTTCATGAGAATGTGTATTGATTATAGGCAGTTGAACAAGGTCACAGTCAAGAACAAATATCCTTTGCCTCGTATTGATGATTTATTCTACCAGCTTCAGGGAGCGAAGGTGTTCTCCAAGATCGATTTGAGGTCCGGTTATCACCAACTGAAGATTCGGGATTCATATATTCTTAAAACAGCTTTCAGTACCCGATATGGCCATTATGAGTTCTTGGTGATGTCTTTTGGGCTGACCAATGCCCTAGCAGTGTTCATGCATTTGATGAACAATGTATTCTAGACCTATTTGGACTCATTCATCGTTGTATTCATTGATGACATCCTGGTGTACTCTCATAGCCAGGAGGAGCACACTCAGGGTTTGAAGATTACATTACAAAGATTGAGGGAGGAGAAGCTTTATGCAAAGTTCTCCAAATGTGAGTTTTGGCTCATTTCAGTAGCATTCTTGGGGCACATGGTGTCCAGCGAGGGTATTCATGTGGATCCGAAGAAGATAGAGGCGATGCAAAGTTGGCCTAGACCGTCCTCAGCCACGAGATTGTGAAACTTTCCTCCAGAATCGCCCAAATTGAGCGCTAAAAATCCAAAACGAAAATGGCGAAATGACCATTTTTAGTCCTTAACATTCTGCCAGTTTCCGCTTCTGCGGACATATTTCCGCATTTGCGGCCTCGCTCTTGCGAGCCAAAATAGCACCTGCGCTGCCTCCGCTTCTGCGAGCAGAGGGGCTGCACCTGCACTTGCGCTTCTGCGCAAAATGTTGCCACTTCTGTGACTTTCTCCATTAGCCTTGCCCATCTCCCCTTTACTCTATCCAGAATTCCAACGTCTCCAAATGTCCAAAAATCGATTCGTTACCCATCCAAAATCCACCCGAGGCCCTCGGGACCTCAACCAAATATGCCAACACGTACCAAAATATAACATGAACTTAGTCGAGGCTTTAAACCACATCAAACAATGCCGAAATTATGAATCGCACATCAAAACGAATTATGCGTTTTCAAATCTTCCAACTTCTATATTATGCGCCGAAATGTATCAAATCAATCAGAAATACCTTTAAATTTTGCGCACAAGTCATAAATGACATAGTGGAGCTATTCCAATTTCTGCAATCGAAATACGACATCGTTATCCAAAATTCAACCTTCGGTCGAACTTTCCAAAAATATTTTATTTTCCAACTTTTGCCAAAATGCGTTGAATTGTCCTACGGACTTCCAAATCGAAATCCAAATATACACCTAAGTCCGTAATCGTCATACGAAGCTATTTCCATCATCAATATTTCATATCGGGGTTATTTACTCAAAAGTCAAATCTCCGGTCAACTCTTTTTATTTAAGCTTCAAAAATGAGAATTGTTCTTTTAATTTAATTCTGAATCTTTCAAAAATCAAACTCAATCACACCCGCGAGTCTTAATACATATTAAGAAGCTGATCGAGACCTTTAGTCGCTGAACGAAGAGTTAATTCTTAAAACGACAAGTCGGCTCATTACAATGGCATTTGATATCGTTTATCATAGTTATTATTAATTGCTTGATTAATTTAGTAAGGTCCTTGATTAAATTATGAGACTTATCACCATGATGGAGGCCATGATAATGAGAGTAAAGTCTCTTACAACTTAATCTAAATTTTGTTCATGATCGTAGGATTATTAATTTGGATATTAGTAAACCGGTTAGATCAATATTTATGTGATCATCTTTATGGGATAAAGATTAGTTGATCTCATTAACTAAATCACATAAATAGATGATGCATATAGAAATATGATCATTGAATCAATTAGTTGGATAATTCCTAATGGTTAGAATTACCAAAAACTATCAATAGGATATTCTCTTGAAGAATGTGATGTAAGAGTTTCCTTTGACATCATATCATCATAGTAATTGATAAGTTATTTATTGTGCTTTGATACTAGACACCTATGGCCCTAGGGTGATAGTTGAAAGGATATTGGATATGATTAAATACTTGTAGAATTAGTGATTGATCAAAATGGAATCTGTCAATTCTTGGTAATGAGTTTAAGCTCCATGTTGTCATGAATTATAACAAACAAAATTAAGCCCTTGGCCAGGGCCATTGAATGAAAAATTTCAACACGATATTTTTCTTTCAATTTGTTCGCTGTTTTCATTGATCAAACAGTTGATAGTAAAGATCGGTCTCGATGTGGATACACATAGAGTCTTCGCATTATCGCAGACTCTGAAACGAGGCTCTCTTCACCAGGTACGTCTTAGATCCGATCTTTGACATGTAAATATATTTTAAACACGATAAGTTCTGCCTAGGATTGTTATTGACTTTCGCTGCGTGTTATGAACACCTATATGCAATCCAACAGATACAACACCATCACAACTTTACCTCTTCAAAAGATACGGCCTTCTTCAAGTATAAGTTTTTCTAAGAAAGTGTTAATTTCTCATTTATGTCCATCCTTGTAAGTATTTATTTGAATGATTTAAGTGCATAAAAGTCGATCAATATTTTGGGGTTATTTTAGTCGTTCAATATTTAGCATGGAACATTCGTACTTTAATAATTAATATATATATATATATATATATATATATATATATATATATATATATATATATATATATATAGAAGATGTAGATATAGATTGTATGCAGGTCGAGGTTCATATTTGTAGTGAAACAATCACAAACAAAGAATCATCAAAATATTAATAACTATATTTTCTTTCTCTTTTTCTACATTTAACTTTTTATATTAAGTATCTTCCATATTACAAGATATGTATCAAAAAAGTACTTGAGAATCAATAGTTCGCTGATCCAGCACGAGTATTTTGTTTGCGAAAGAGAAATCATTTTAAAGATAATTTTTTTCTATTTTGAATGTTTTCCCACAAAGTTTCTTAAATATATTTTTATTTCTAACAATTTTTTTATTTGGCGATTTATTCTTGGATTTTATTATTCTGAAAATTCAAAAAAGATTAAAAGTAAAATTTGACCTGATTTATTAGAAATACTTTATCTTTTCAATTATTGAATGATTTCACTAAGTACTATTAATTTTTCAAGATTTTTCCTTTATGAGTTTTTTAATTCTTATATTTTTTGCCTTTGAATTTGAGCATGTTATTACGATATCACTTGATTCTTTATCCTGAAATTACCAATTGACTATCCAAGTGAAATTTTGTTATCAGAGGTGTTCCAAAAAAGGATTAGGAAGAGAAAGATCCAATCATAAAAAGTGAAAACTAAATTTCCCCAAAGAAATAATATATTTCTTAAATTTTTATTATTCATATGGGAAAGAGAAAAGAATTGAACTTTTGGTCTTTTGTTCTTCATTTTGATTTCGGTTTCCAAGAAACTATTGGATATATATAGTTCAAACAATATTCTCGATACACTAATTATTGAGGTCTTTTCGACTCAAACGTTACCCTTTTATCATCTTCAGTGTTTTTCGTAAATTCAGTACTAAAATCATCAGCTTAATTAAGGAGAAGGAAATAACGAAGACAACTTTGAAGAAGGGGTAAAGCACAAGTTTTTGACGAGAAATGCAAGGCTACAATTATAAAGAAGGAACATGTATTTTCTCTCAAAGATATGGGAAAATAGTGAGAGAACACGTGTTAATCAGTTGTCACGACCCAAAATCCCAACCAGTCATGATGGCGCCTCACACTTGCTAGGCAAATCGGATATAACAATAAAGAATCAAAAATAATGGAAATTTGTAAAAATAGCATAAGTCTAAAATCTCAACATAACCAGATACCACTAATACATGATAAACTCTCTAGAAACTGGTAAATACAGAGTCATGAGCTCTACAACAGAATTCAAGTCTGAAAAAATTAAATAACAATACTGTTTGAACTAAAGCAACAATACATAAGGAACGACAAGTCAAGACTGCGGGCAAAAATGCAGCTCTACTTCGTCTCTCGATACTCCGCTAAACAAGCAACTCTGCTACTGATAGCTGGTACCAACACCTGGATCTGCACAATTAAGTGCAGAGTATAGTATGAGTACAACTGATCCAATGTACTCAATAAGCATCGTAACTAACCTCGGCGAGGTAAAATAAGAAATAATTACAAGTAATACCTGCTATAACCTGTACAGTTTCATAAATTTAACAAGTATGGAACAAAAATGTGATCAAGTATAAAGCACAAAAGGAACTATCTCTATATGTGTGTGTGTACGATTACTGTCACAACCCAAAATCACACCTGTCGTGATGGCGCCTATCTTAATACTAGGCAAACCGACAACCTCAATAAATCACGATTTCCTTTAAGTTTGAAAACATAACATTTATATACAATACAAAAATGTCGCAAATACCGATACAAACACTCCTAAAACCTGGTGTCACTGAGTACATGAGCATCTAAATGATAATAATGTCTGACTGATAAAACATTGTCTGAAAATATAGAATAATACAAAAACTAAAAGGATAGAGAGTCAAAGTCTGCGGACATCAAGCAGCTACCTCGATAGTCTCCAACGGATAAAGCTTCGAAAAACTAGCAGCCGCCGTGTCTGGAAGTACCTGGATCTGCACACAAGGTGCAGGGTGTAGTATGAGTACAACCAACTCAGTAAGTAACAATACTAAATAAAGAGCTGAAGATTATGACGAGCTTTACAGCTAAGTCCAATTAAAGTAATTTCCAACATAAGAAGGTACGTATGCTTTCAAGTTCATCATCTAAAACTTAAACAGTAATTTCATGTCAAATTCAACTAAAACAGAACATAATGTCTTTCAAACATTTCCAAAACTGTGATATATGACAACTGAAGTACAACAATAATGAAATCAATGCATTCTCTTAGAGCAACGGTCACTCAGTCCTCCCATTCATTTCAACCTCACAATCACTCTTCCCTCACAGTCACTCATTCCTCTCAATCACTCAGCGCTCAGCACTCGGCACTCGGTACTCGCACTCAGTAGGTACATGCGCTCACTGGGGGTGTGTACAGACTCTGGAGGGACTCTTTCAGCCCAAGCGCTATAACAAGCCAATCATGGCAAAACTCAATGAAATATGCTACGACGTGCAGCTCGATCCCATAAATATCGTCACAATCAGGCCCTCGGCCTCACTCAGTCATCAACCTCTCCAATCTCTCGAGCTCTCAGAAATCATGATAAGCAGCCCGAACAGTATTGATATGATGCATCAATAATGAGCAATAGAGACTGAGATATAATATGCACGTAAAATCGTCACTGAGTATGAAACATCAACTTAGCAGATAATTCAACATGTACACGACCTCTGTGGGTCCCAACAGTGTCAACACATGGTTTAAACATGATTTATAGATCAATTTCTCTAATACATGGAAAATGTACAGATATCAACAGATTATTCAACTACACAGTTCCATGGAACTGACCAAGTCACAATTCCTACGGTGCACGCTAACACTCCGGTCACCTAGCATGTGTGTCACCTCAAAGCCGATCACATAACATAAATACGGGGTTTCATACACTCAGAACCAGATCTAGAACTGTTACTTACCTCAAACCGTGAAATACTTTATTTTGCAATGCCTTTGCCTCGCGAATTGGCCTCCAAACGCCTCGAATCTAGCAGCAAATAATTCGATTCAGTCAATACAAATTATAGGAATTAATTCCATATGAAAATACTAATTTCCCAACAAAAACCCGAAATTTCACCAACAGATCGCTCGTGGAGGCCACACCTCAGAACCCGACAAAAGTTACAAAATATGAATGCCTATTTAACCACGAGTCCAACTATATCATTTTTACTTAATTTGGACATCAACTCGACCCTCAAATCTTCTAATTAAACCAAGAGGGTTTTCTAAATTTTCCAACTTAATTCACCAATTAATTATTAAAAACAACCATAGATTCGGGTAATTTGACCAATATTGAGTTAAGAACACTTACCCCGTTGTTTTCCTTGAAAATCTCCCTAAAATCGCCTCTTCCCGAGCTCCAATTCATCAAAAATGGAATATGGGACAAAGTCCCATTTTCAGAACTTAAACTTTCTGTCCAGGCATTCCTTCTTCGCGAACGCGACCTTTGCCTCGCATTCGCGAAGCACAAAAATGTGCTGCCAAGTTTTCCTTCTTCGTGAATGCCAACCTTGCCTCACGAATGCGATTCTTCACCGGGCTGCACAATCGTGAACTCGTCCTCTCCATCGCGAACGCGAAGACCAATTTCCCCCAGGACGGCTTTCCCCTTCGCGAATGCGAGGCCTCAATCGCGAACGCATAGCTTTGCCCCATGAACCTTCACGAACGCGTGCCCTCGATCGCGAATGCGAAGCACAAAATAGGCCAGTCCAAATTTCCCCTTCGCGAACGCATTTGTCCCCTCGCATTCGCAAAGAACAACATCAGTACCAGCAAACCAACAACTGCAACCCATCCAAACTTGGTCTGAAACCACCCCGAAACATTCCCGAGGCCCCCAGGACCTCAACCAAATATACCAACAAGTCCTAAAACATCATAAGAGCTTAGTCGAAGCCTCCAATCATATCAAATAACACTAAAAACACGAATGACACCCCAATTCAAGCCTAATCAAACTAGGAAATTCCAACTTCTACATTCGACGCCAAAACCAATCAAATCAAGTCCGATTGACCTCAGATTTTGCACACAAGTCATAAATGACATAGCGGAGGTATTCCAATTCTCAGAATCGGATTCTGACCCCGATATCAAAACGTTAACTCTCTAGTCATACTTTCAAACTTAAATTTTTATTTTCGCCATTTCGAGCCTAAGTTAACTACGAACTTCCAA
This sequence comes from Nicotiana otophora, assembly GCA_000715115.1. NCBI lineage: Eukaryota > Viridiplantae > Streptophyta > Magnoliopsida > Solanales > Solanaceae > Nicotiana > Nicotiana otophora. Next base: position 49,983 of record AWOL01S0030313.1, read on the forward strand.
ATAATTTTCCGGACACGCTCCTAAGTCCAAAATTACCATACGGAGCTATTGGAATCATCATAATTCTATTTCGGGGTCATTTACACATAAGGCAACATTCGGTCACTATTTCAACTCAAGCGTTAAACCTTGGAACTAAGTGTTCCATGGTTTAGCGCAGTATGTGCTTGCTCATGTCCTACGAGTTTGGAATATATCCATACAGCTATGAGATCATTCTCCCTCGTGAGACTAAGCCAGCATCCTATGAGGCTGCATCAAAGGGTATTGGAGGCGCAAATGGATGATTATATAGCAAAGACATAGCGGCAACACTATTGTGGCTTTTGTCCCCCTTACTTGTACTCTTCCTTTGTGGTTTTTCTGTTTCTGATTTTTGTAAAACAATAAAAAATAAAAAGATAAAACAAAATAAAATAAAAAGTGTTCCAATTCATTCCAAAACCTCACCGGACCCAAACCAATTACCCCGGCAAGTGACATAACAATTGCAAAGTATAAATTGAGCAGTAAATGGGGGAACAAGGTTGTAATACTCAAAACGACCGGCCGGTCATTACAGTTTCCCCCTCTTAAACAAACGTTCGTCCTCAAACGTGTTTAGAATCATATCTGGAGAAAAAATAGGTGTGGATATTTTCTCCGCATCTCCCGCTCAAACTCCCAAATATCTTCTCCGACTGGCTGGCCTCTCCACTGCACTTTTACTGAAGCTATGTTCTTTGCACTCATTTTTCAAACCTGCTGGTCTAAAATGGCCGCCGTCTCCACATCATAAGTCAAATTACCACCCAACTGCACTGTGCTGAAATCCAAAACAAGAAACGGATCTACGACGTACTTCCAGAGTATATATACATGAAACACTGAATGAACACCCCATAGACTAGGTGGCAAAGCAAGTTCATAAGCCACCTCTCCAATCTTCTTAAGTATTTCAAAAGGCCCAATATACCGAGGGCTCGAACTTCCTCAAAGTTCATGGGAGCCCAACTACGAAGTCCATGGTAATACGCTCCCACTTACACTCCGAAATTCCAAGTATCAGAATCAATTTGCCCGGTCTCTGATGATCGTACTTCACCTGTTAACAATTTAAACACCGAGCTACAAACCCAACTATATCTTTCTTCATTCTCCTCCACCAATAGTGCTGCCTCAAATCCTAATACATCTTCGTGGCACGTGGATGAATGGAGTAGCGTGAACTGTGAGCCTCCTGGAGAATCAACTCACGCAAACGATCTACATTAGTCACACATAGCCTGCCCTGCATCCGTAATAAACTGTCATCCCCAATAGTGACTTCCTTGGCATCACCGTGCTGAACCATGTCCTTAAGGTGAAGCAGATGGGGGTCACCATATTGTCTTTCTATGATACGGTCATAAAGAGAAGACTGAGAAACCACACAATCCAAAACTTAGCTCGGCTTGGAAATATCCAATCTGACAAACTGGTTGGCCAAGGCCTAAACATCCAAGGCTAAAGGCCTATTTGCTACCGATAAGTATGTTAAGCTGCCAAAACTCTCCACCTTATGACTCAAGGTATCGGCCACCACATTGGCCTTTTCGGGATAATAGAGAATGGTGAGATCATAATCCTTAAACAACTCTAACCACATCCGCTATCGAAAATAAAGATTCTTCTGTTTAAACAGATGTTGTAGACTCTAGTGATCTGTATAAACCGCACAATAGACATCGTACAAATAATGCCGCCAAATATTCAAGGCATTAACAATAGCTGCTAACTCAAAGTCGTGGATCAGATAATTCTTCTCATGTACCTTTAACTGTCTGGATGCATAGGAAATCACCCTACCATCTTGCATCAGCACTGCGCCGAGACCAATACGCGACGTGTCATAATACATAATATAAGACCCTGAACCTGTAGACAGCATCACTACTGGGGTTGTAGTCAAGGCTATCTTGAGCTTCTGAAAGCTCTTTTCACACTTATCCGACCACCTGAACGGAGCACCTTTCTGGGTCAATTTAGTCAAAGGCGATGCAATAGACGAGAAAACCTCCACAAAGGGACGATAATAACTGGCCAAGCCGAGCAAACTCTGAATCTCAGTAGCTGAAGATGGCCTGGACTAACTCTGAACTGCCTCTATCTTCTTTAGATCCACCTTAATTCCTTCACTGGACACTATGTGCCCCAAGAATGCCACAGAACTAAGCCAGAACTTACACTTAGATAATTTGGCATACAGTCTCTCATCTGTCAGCCTCTGTAATACAATACCCAAGTGCTTTGCATGCTCCTCATGGCTACGTGAGTACACCAGGATATCATCAATAAATAATATGACAAATGAATCAAGATATGGCTGGAATACACTATTCATCAAGTGCATAAATGTTGTTGGGGCATTGGTCAACCCGAAAGACATCACGAGAAATTCATAGTGACCATAACGGGTCCTGAATGTCATTTTTAAAATATCCAAATCCTGAATTTTTAACTTATGATACCTGGATCTCAAATCAATTTTGGAGAATGCCCTCGCTCCATGAAGCTGGTCAAATAAATCAGCAATATGCAGTAAAGGATACTTGTTCTTGATTGTAACTTTGTTCAACTATGTGTAATCGATGCACATCCGCATAGTACTATCTTTATTTTTCACAAACAGAACCGGTGCATCCTAAGGCGACACACTAGGCCTAATAAACCCCTTATCAAGAAGTTCATGAAGTTGCTCTTTCAATTCTTTCAATTCAGCTGGTGCCATACGATACAGAGGAACAGAGATGGGTTGAGTGCCCGGCATCAAGTCAATACCGAAATAAATATCCCTATCGGGTGGCATACCCGACAGGTTTGCAGGAAATACATCAAAATCTCGCACTACCGGTACTGAATCAATAGTAGGAGTATTTGCATCAACATTTCTTACAAATGCCAAATATGATAAACACCCCTTCCCAACCATACGTTGGGCCTTCAAATAAGAAATTACCATGTTGGGAACATAATCTAGAGAAAATCTCCATTCGACCATCGGCAACCCCAGCATCGCCAATGTTACGGTTTTTATGTGACAGTCCAGAATAGACTAACATGGAGATAACCAATCCATACCCAGGATTACATCGAAATCAACCATACGGAGCAATAAAAGATAAACTCTAGTCTCGAGTCCCCCAATAGTTACCATGCACGACCGATACACACGGTACACAATAATAGTATCGCCCACCAGCGTAAATACACGAATAGGTGAAACTAAGGACTCACGGGGCATGTCCAGATAATGAGTAAAGTATGATCATACATACGAATAAGTGGAACCGTGGTCAAATAATATAGAAGCTTCCCTGTGGCACACAGAGACAATACTTATGATCATTGCATCTGAAGCAACAACATCTAGCCTGGTAGGAAAAGCATAGAATCGGGCTTGACCGCTACCTGATAGGCCTCCCACTCTTGGGTGACGTCTAGCTGACTGACCCCCAGCCCAAGCTGGCTAGGCGGGTGGCAAAGTAACTGGTGCGGAAGTCATAATCTGATTCCTCTGCTACACTAGACCTCCCGGACGATGAGGACACTGCCTCCACATATGGACAAACTCCCCACACTCAAAGCAACTTCCCAGTACTTGTGGTGGTGAGAACTGAATAGGGCCCCGAGAACCAGAATAACCGCTAGAAGCACCCGGTGCAAATGAACCCTAAACAGAAGAATCATGGGACGAACTCTGGGCTGGAATGGCACTAAGAGATGACTGACCCTGATGAGAACCGTATGAACCATGGCTGGATGATGCACCACGGTGAATTGGACAACCCGTCTAAGCGTGCTTATAAGGACGACCCCTACCGTGGTAAAACTGACCCCCTGAAGGAACATCGTTGAAACCACACGTTCCATGAGGCCTCTCAGCCTTCCTCTCTCCATGCTCCTGGCTATGGACCATCTCTATCTACCGAGCAATGTCAACCACCTCATCAAAACTAGCACCAGATACCCTCTCCCTAGTTATAAATAACCGCAACTGATATGTGAGGCCATCAATGAACCTCCTAATCCTCTCCCTATTAGTGGGAACCAACCAAACTGCGTGATGAGCCAACTCAGAAAATCTCATCTCGTACTGTGTCACAGACATGCCATTCTGACGTAAATACTCAAACTATCTGCACAGCTCCTCTCTGCGAGACTGCAGCATGAACTTCCCCAAAAAGCAAATGGAGAACTCATGCCATGTAAGTGGTGCTGCACTGATCGGCTTGCGCCTCTCATAATCCTCCCACCATCCGAAGGCAGCCCCATAAAATAGAAAAGTGATGAACGAGACCCCACTGGTCTCCAGAATACCCGATGTCCGAAGCATCCGCTGGCACTTATCTAGAAAACCCTGAGCATCCTCTGACTCAACACCGCTAAATGATGGAGGTTGAAGCCTTCCAAATCTCTCAAGTCTCCTCTGCCCATCATCAGCCATAACGGGGACTACCGGTGCCTGAGCAGCTACAACCAGCTGGGCTGGTAGTGCCCCCTGTATCTGAAGTTCCTGCACTACTTGCTCTAGAGTACAGGCAATAGAGGTATGAGTACCTCCACTCGGACTGAGAAGTGGCTGGTGCAGCTTGAGCCAAAACCACCTGAGCAAGGCCTAGGCAAATAGTCAATATTTGTGCTAGAGCCTCCTAAAGGCCTGGAATCACAATAGGCAGAGCTTGTGCCTGAGCTGGTCCTGCCGGCTCAACCATATCTAGAGTCTACTCTTGAGCTGGAGCAATTGGTGGTGCTACATGTGCTGCTCCAACTGTTGTATGAGCTACACCTAGACCTTTACCTCGGCCTCTACCACGGCCCCGACCTCTCGCGGCCCTAACTGGTGGCACTGATGGATGACAGTCCGATCTGGTAGTACGTGTCCTCACCATTTGTGGGAGAATAAAATAACAGAAATTTAGTTTTCGAAATCAACAAATTTGCGCAATAGAATACAAGAAAGTAAAATTTTCCTAAGGGTTCAACAACCTCTCAAAGATAAGTACAGACGTCTCCGTATCGATCCGCAAGACTCTACTAAACATGCTCATGACTCGTGAGATCTATGTAACCTAGCTTTGATACCAACTATTCACGACTCAAGATGGCGCCTATCTTAATACTAGACAAACCGACAACCTCAATAAATCACGATTTCCTTTAAGTTTGAAAATATAATATTTAAATAAAATACAAAAATCTCACAAATACCAATACAAACACTCCTAAAACCCGGTGTCACTGATTATATGAGCATCTAAATGATAATAATATATAACTCATAAAACACTGTCTGAAAATATAGAACAGTACAAAAACTAAAAGGAAAGAGAGTCAAGGTTTGCGAAAGTCAAGGAGCTACCTCAATAGTCTCCAACGGATAAAGCTTCGAAAAACTAGCGACCGCCGTGTCCAAAAGTACCTGTATCTACACACGATGTGCAGGGTGTAGTATGAGTACAACCAACTCATCAAGTAATACTACTAAATAAATAGCTGAAGATAGTGACGAGCTTCACAACTATGTCCAATTACAGTAATTTCCAACATAAGAAGGTAGGCATGCTTTCAAGTTCATCATCTAAAACTCAAACAGTAATTTCATGTCAAGTTCAACTGAAACAGAAGATAATGTATTTTAGAAATTTCCAAAACAGTGATATATGACAGCTGAAGTACAACAATAATGAAATCAATGCATCCTCTCAGAGCAATAGTCACTCAGTCCTCCTTTTCACTCCAACCTTACAATCACTCTTCCCTCACAGTCACTCATTCCTCTTAATCACTCAGCTCTTACCACTCGGCACTCGCTGTAACAACTCGGCTAGTCGTTTTGAGTATATTAGCCTTGATCCCCTATTTACTGCTTTTCCCATATCTTTTTCTGCTTATGTGACTTGCCGGGAGATTATTTTTTCGTTTCGGAGTATTTTGGACACTTAGTCCCTAAACGGAAGCTTAAGCCTTAGGATTTTGACCGTTGTTGGAATTGTGTGAAGATGAATCTGGAATGGAGTTTTGTCGATTATATTAGCTCCGTTGGGTGATTTTGAGCTTAGGGGCGTGTCCGGATTGTGTTTTGGAGGTCTGTAGTTGATTTAGGCTTGAAATGACGAAAGTCAAATTTTTAGAGATATTTGACCGGTAGTGGACTTTTTGATATCAGGTCAGAATATGATTTTGGACGTTGGAGTAGGTCCGTAATGATGAATATGACTTGTGTGAAAAATTTGAGGTCAATCGGACATGGTTTGAAGTTCTAAGTTCATTAAGTTTGGATCGGAGGATGATTCATGTTTTTGTTGTTGTCTCAGGTATTTTAAGGGCTTGACTAAGTTCCTATGGTATTTTAGGACTGGTAGGTATGTTTGGTTGAGGTCCCGGGGGCCTCGGGTGAATATTGAATCCTTAACGGATCATTTTGGACTTGTGAAAGATAGCATATTTTCTGGTATTTTTATTGTAGACTTTTCTTCATCGTGCTTGCGAGAGAGGTCTCACGATCGCGTAAGGCATTTGAGAGGCCAGCTGGAGTTGGTCTTCGTGTTCGCGAAGATAGGGACACATTCGCGAAGGTTTGAGGATTAGTGCATCGTGAACGCGAGAAGGACATCTCGTTCGCGTAGAGGATGTGAAGCAGCTGGGAAAGGTAAACATACAAGGATTTGTTCTATGCGTTCGCGTAGCGGGTGTCGCGTTCATGAAGCATCAGGAAGTGAAAGGTAAACATTCATGAGAGGTCCCTCGTGTTTGTTGAGGAGGAATTTTGGGTCAGTGGAATTTTGTTATGCGTGAACGCGAGGGTGTGGTCGCGTTCGCGAAGAAGGATTCACCTGGGCAAAATATAACATTTCAAAAATGAGGGTTTGGCCATTTTTATCAAAACTTGATTTTGGTTGTATCCCACTAATCTATCACTGATTTCATCTTTTAATTTCGGATTTGGGTGGAAAATTTGGAAACAATGGGAAGACGTTCTTCAACTAAGGATTTGGGTTTTGATTGAGATTTTGACATCATATTTGGATAATTTTGGTACGGGTGAACTCGTTAGTGAATGGGTGTTCATATTTTGTTACTTTTACCCGATTCAAAGACGTGGGCCCGGGTCGACTTTTTTGGGCGATTTTCAAATTTCTTGATTTATCTTTGATTTCATTAATTAGATTAGTTTCTTATAGTTGTATTTATGGTATGTAATTTATTTTGTCCATTCAGAGTCAGATATTCGTGGAAAAGGCATTGTTACCGATTGATTGAGCTTGGTTCGAGGTAAGTTGCTTGCCTAACCTTGTGTAGGGGAAATACCTTTAGGATTTGGTACTGTTGTGATATGTGAGCGTCGTGTACATGAGCTGACGAGTACATACACGGGCCATTTGTTGTAAAACTCGATTTATTTTACTGAGTAGTAATCTGTTTTTCCTTTAATTTGAGTTATACTGTTTAAATGAGTATTAGTCTATTTTCATTCTTAATTGAGCTATTCCAATATATGTAGCTATCCTGTTTTCTCTAATATCGCATGTCTACGTGCTTTAATTGCTTATTTGAACTCTGTGAAGCATGCCTTGTTGATTTCTTGCTTTTCCTTGTTCTTTATCAGTATAACTGTAGAAATCTTGTTGTTAATTGTTGTACTTATCGATTTGAGTTGTGTGTTTACTTTTGCGACTACGAGGCATTTCCTCGGGAGTTCTCCTTGCATATTTACTTTTGAGACTACGAGGCGGTTACTCGGGAGTTCTCCCTGCATATTTACTTTTGAGACTACGAGGCGGTTACTCGGGAGTTCTCCCTGCATATTTACTTTTGGGACTACGGGATGGTATCCTGGGAGATTCCCCTGCACATTTACTTTTGAAACTACGTGGTAGGAGTTCTCCCTGCAAATTTATTTTTGAGACTACGAGGCAGTACCTCGGGAGTTCTCCTGCATATTTACTTTTGAGACTACGAGGCGGTACCTCAGGAGTTCTCCCTGCATATTTACTTTTGGGACTACGAGAGTGTATCTCGGGAGATCCCCTGTGGTTTATTTCTGCGTGTTGTACTGTTATTTCATTGTGTTTTCCCTTGTTGAACTCCAATCTCTTATTATACTATTATATTCTCCTGCTTTATTTATTATATACCAGTGGGCCTGACCTGACCTCGTCACTACTCGACCGAGGTTAGGCTTGGCACTTACTGGGTACCAATTGTGGTGTACTCATGCTACCCTTCTGCATATGTTTTGTGTGCAGATTCAGATGCTCGTTATCAGCCGCATTACCAATGAGTCGAGACAGCTTTGGAGACTTCAAGGTATATCTGTCGCGTTCGCAGACCTCAGAGTCCCTCTCTATTCTCCCCTGTGTCAAACACTTCCTCTATTTATTTTTATTAAACTCTGGTGTATAGAGATACTATTTTCTTTCTGTAGCTTGTGACACGTGATGTTCTGGGTTTTGGGAAGACTGTGTATTTACAGAGTATTGGTTATTGTACATGCCGAGCGGCATTGTTACTAGTTATTTAGTTATCCACTGCTGTTAGTTGCCAAGTTGTACTTTCGTTTTGTTATTTTCTGCAATTTGTTAGGCTTATCAAGTCGTAGAGACTAGGTGCCGTCACGACGCTATATAGAGGGAGATTGGGTCGTGACACTCGCACTCAGTAGGTACTTGCGCTCACTGGGGGTATGTACAGACTTCGGAGGGGCTCCTTCAGCCCAAGAGCTATAACAAGCCAATCATGGAATAAATCAATGAAACATGCTGCGGCATGTAGCCCGATCCCATAAATATCCTCACAATTAGGCCCTCGGCCTCACTCATTCATCAACCTCTCCAGTCTATCGGGCTCTCAGAAATCATGATAAGCAGCCCAATTAGTAATGATATGATGCATCAATATTGAGCAATAGATATTGAGATGTAATATGCAAGTAAAATCGTGACGGAGTATGAAACAACAATTTAGCAGATAATTCAACATCTACACGACCTCTGTGGGTCCTAACAGTATCAACACACGGTTTAAACATGATTTATAGATCAATTTCTCTAATACGTGGAAAATGTACGTATATCAACAGATTATTTAACTACACTGTTCCATGGAATTGACCGAGATCACAATTCCTATGGTCGACGGCCACACGCCCGTCACCTAGCATGTGCGTCACCTCAAAACCGATCACATAACACAAAATCTGGGGTTTCATACCCTTAGAACCAGATCTAGAACTGTTACTTACCTCAAACCTTGAAATTCTTTATTCTGCAATGTCGTTGCCTCGTGAATTGGCCTCCAAACGTCTCGAATCTAGCCACAAATAATTCGATTCAGTCAATACAAATTATAGGAATTAATTCCATATGAAAATACTAATTTTCCAACAAAAATCCGAAATCTCACCCAAAGATCGCTCATGGAGGCCACGTCTCGGAACCCGAAAAAAGTTACAAAATATAACGCCCATTCAACCACGAGTCCAACCATACAAATTTTACCAAATTCTGACATCAACTCGACCCTCAAATCATCAAATTAAACCAAGAGGGTTTTCTAAATTTTCCAACTTAATTCACCAATTAAATGTTAAAAACAACCATGGATTTGTATAATTTGACCAATATTGAGTTAAGAACACTTACCCTGTTCTTTTCCTTAAAGACTTCCCAAATATTGCCTCTTCCCAAACTCCAATTTGTCAAAAAACTTAAGCTTTCTATCCAGGCATTCCTTCTTCACGAATGCGACCCTTGCCTTGCATTCGCGAAGTACAAAAATGTGCTGCCCAATTTTTCTTCTTCACAAAGGCGAGCCATGCCTCGCGAACGTGATGCTTCACCGGGCTTCTCAATCGCGATCACGTCCTTTCAATCGCGAACACGGCCTCTCCGTCACAAACGTGAACACCAATTCCCCCTAGGGTGATTTTCCCCTTCGCGAACGCGAGGCCTCAATTGCGAACGCGTAGCTTTGCCCCCCGAACCTTCGCAAACGCGTGACCTCGGTCGCGAACGCGAAGCACAAAATGGGCAAGTCCAAATTTCCCCTTTGCAAATGCATGAGTCCCTTCGCATTCGCGAAGAACAACATCAATACCAGCAAACCAGCAGCAACAACCCAGCCAAACTTGGTCCAAAACCACCTTGAAAAACACCCGAGGCCCCCAGGACCTCAACCAAATATACCAACAAGTCCCAAAATATCATACAAACTTATTTGAAGCCTCAAACCACATCAAATAATATTAAAAACACGAATCACACCCCAATTCAAGCCTAATGAAACTAGGAAATTTCAACTTCTATATTCCATGCCGAAACCTATCAAATCAAGTCCGATTGACCTCAAATTTTGCAAACAAGTCATAAATGATGTAACTGAGGTATTCCAATTTTCATAATCGGATTCTGACACCGATATCAAAAAGTTAACTCCCCGGTCAAACTTTCAAACCTATATTTCTATTTTAGCCATTTCAAGCCTAATTTAACTACGGACTTCCAAATAATTTTCTGGATACGCTCCTAAGTGCAAAATCACTTTACAAAGCTATTGGAATCATCAAAATTCTATTCCGGGGTCATTTAAACATAAGTCAAAATCCGGTCACTATTTCAACTTAAGCTTTAAACCTTGGAACTAAGTGTTCCAATTCATTCCAAAACCTCATCGGACCCGAACCAATTACCCCGGCAAATGACATAGTAACTGTAAAGCATAAATTGAGCAGTAAATGGGTGAATGAGGTTGTAATACTCAAAACGACCGACCGGGTCATTACAATTACTCAAGTAGTTTGCTCAATAAATGATACATCATGTAAGGGTGATATGCAACGAATCAGGTAATTAACCACGGAAATGGCAAGTAGAGATGCAATGCAAATTAAAACAAAGACTAGACAGATTTTCCTCAACCTTTCCATTACCGTACCAAATCACTGATCCGTTTTCCTTAATAACTGTGTGTACACAATCAAGAAGGCACATGAGAGAGTGACCCTAGGGGGATGGATCCATATCCACACACAAGCATGACCAGTTCAACATGCTACCAGCCGACGTCGATAGAGGCTCAATATCATAATTCGTTCGGTGTGGTCACATGCATAATAGTACAATCCGCCCGACATGGTCATAGACATAACAACACAATCTGTCCGGCACAGTTACAGGCATAGCAACATAATTCACCCGGTGTGGTCACATGCATAACAACACTATCCGCCAGGCATGGTCGCAGGCATCCAGTCCAAATCATATCACATAGGAGAAAGTGTACAAGAATACATGTATTTGATGAATGAATAATAGATCGCATGCTCCTGGACTGGTGTAAATGACATGCTAAAGTGTAGGCATGTCCAAAGTGTGCTATCATAGCTCAAATCAGCAATTTCATCACTGAAATAGCAATTATCATGTTCATTCAGGGAATTATTCTCTATTTAACCTCAAACATGACTCAAATAGTTCATAACAAGGTGCACACCCTTCTAGTTGTTATACGGCGGGTGATAGATTTACATCAAAGGCGGCAATGCACCATGACTTTTAAATCTTGGGTCCATCTCTGTCTGTGTCACCCTTTTGATGTCAAGGCTTCAGCCTTATCTTGCTGTCAGATATACATGTGACTTTTTATTGATTCTTGCTTGTGTTTAAAAGTTATGAGTCTCTATTAGTATACAATTTTACTTTGAATATCAAAATATAAAATATGCATGTATAGTAATTTTTAGTTTTAGTTATCAATCCTCGAGTTAGAGGATAGCTAGCTTTAGAATATGAAAACTCGTTGAGGAAAATTAAAAATGAATGCCATATTATTATTTATATTAGTGGTATTATTTAATTTTTAAGCTCTGCTCTAGGTTGTCATAATTATTACTCCCTCTGTTCCAATTTATGTGAACCTGTTTGATTGGGCACGGAGTTTAAGAAAAAATGAAAGACATTTGAAATTTATGATCCTAAACAAGTCAAAACAGGGTCGAGAATAATTGTGTGGATATAAAATCTTCTCATTAAGGGCGGAATTGGAAGTTTAAGCTAAATAGTTTTCAAATTTAGAAATGGGTCATTCTTTTTGGAACGGACCAAAAAGGAAATAAGTTCACATAAACTGGAATAGAGGGAGTAAATTATTTCATTTGATTAGTTTGTCTATATAAACAAAAAAGACGAATAGCCTAAATCGAAAAAGTTCAAAATATGGTTAAACCAAACCCAAAATAGATAGTACCCGGAGGCCGGAACCTCCAAATTCCAGATCCGTCTCTGATTGTACTAGTAGTTGATTGTTCTTGTTTGTATGTACTAGGGATTGAGTGATAAAATCATTTTTCACTTACTACTTAATAATTTGGTGAGAACCGTTTTAACCAATTCCTTAACCTATGGCCTCATCAATCTTTCATGATGTCATGCATGTGCTGTTTATGATCTTGCCGCGTGACTCTTTGGTTGTGCCCCATAGCACCCTCATAAGCCTCTTGGCGGCGAGTGTCATGGAGGATGTTCCCTTGGTCTTAGATGTACCAAGCAACAAGTGTGCATATGCCTATGTTGTCCTATCGGCAGTCTGCGCCCACGCCCAGCAACAAGCGATGCTCAAAAGTGCTAATCAGTAGGCAGCGTCAGCCAGCATCTTGCGCCTACAAGTAGATGCCCACAGCCAGTGCGTGCTCATGTCCTGCGCACTAATGCTATTGACAAGGACACCGCCCCTACAAATGCCGGTCGTTGGACCAACTTTTCCTTTGTATATGCCTAGGTCTCTTTCCATGTAAATATTGAGTAGTTATACTTCTTGTATTTGCATTATGATTTTCTAGCTTATTTATGTCTACTCCTATAACTTAAGTTTTTATTTTTATGATGTATATAAGGAGGGTATAGTCGTTGAAGTTTTTTGCAAGCAATCAAATCTCTGCATTAGTGTCTCCTCCCCTCCTGGCACCGCATTGGCTTTCTTTCAATCATTGTTCTCTATTAGTACAAGCAAGCTTTCATTCAGTTCTCTCACTGTAAATTGTGATCCTGACATTAGCTTTCTCGCACGACACTAACAGTCTAGTCTAGCATGCAGAGGGGTCCTTCCGTTATCAAAAAGTAATCACACAGAAGTCGGTTGCTTTGCCTTACGTCGCCCTTCCCAGATATCTCAGGAAGGCACCGCACAACAATACCCAAGTTAAACTTGTGATATGGATATCTTTAAAAAATAATTTTATGCGTACAGCTTTTTAAAGAAAATATACTAAATATTAGCACCAAAAGCGCATGCACACGAAAAGTGTGATACGTCAAGAACGTCTAATTTCTTCACAATACATCATATATTTAAAGACGTACTTTTCTAGTCTAGGATACAAGGTGATGTTTTATACGTCAATACCACACAAGATGGGGGTGAGTTTTGTGGTGTCCAATTTTTCGCGTACACAGATTATAGAAGGACTTGGTTCTTCTATGTGCTCAAACTACTATTGTTGCGGAATAATAAGTATAAAAAAAAAGAACACAGAGATTTTTACGTGAAAAACACATGGCTCAAAAGGTGAAAAAACCATGACCTACTTCCCGGTAGGATTTTCCAAAAACTCTTTACTAAATGAGTGAGCCAAAATAGCATTTACAAAAACTATTTTATAAACCTAGGATTACCTCTAACCCTTTGTAGCAAACTAGCCTCTAGCTATTTGCGACAAACTTCAAGTTAACTCTAACTTGAAAACACAATGTACCTATTACAGACGCTTCTAGATAAAGCTAAAAAGGTACAAGTCAAAACCACCTACTACAAATAACTAGACTAAAAGACAACAGTTAGAACTGGTTCTTTTAGCTGGTTCAAGTAGCATTAGATTCGCACACTCAAATATCACTCGAACTGCTTGCAAAATTGCCTCGCTATTTTGCTCTCAATTCTTGCTTAACTTCTGGTTTTGTGTGTTCCTGTACAATAAGAACATTCTGCAATATATAGGTGTTAGTAGATAAAGAATTAACTAGAATCCTAATGCTACTCTTCCTTGGTGAAAGAGTTCTAGTTAAACTCAACTGCTAAATCCTTCCTTATCTTAGATATTGTTCTTACCGAATAAGGAGTCCTTCTCCTTATCGTTTTTGCAATGTTTTCGATTAGGAGATATCTTATTCTACCAGAATACGCTTATCTCCTGCATGTGCACCTCACGTGCCTTGACTCTGATGGTGTCTATGTCTGCCAGTGATGGACCTGGTTCATAACTGAGTTCCTTTGTCAATCTTCAAAACTATTCTCTTTCTTGGGCCAACAATTCCCCCTTTTTGATGATGACAAACTTTGTGCGTCCATAAGCTTAGGCCTATTTCAACTTAATCCAACATTGACACATATTAGAGTATTAAGCACTTATCATAAAGAACCAGGGTCATGTAGGTTATAAATATCACTTGTTGAGAGCACATCTTCCCCCTTTTGGCATCATCGAAAAGTTGCAAAAAGATGTGTGAGTCATAGATTTTATAAAAATTACTCATGGCCACTGGGGCAACTGAAAATGCATTCATGGATCAATCATCAGTAATCAACTAAGAATTCAAACTATCAAAGAAATATATATAGTGCATGAGAACAAGAGCAACAAAATTTCATTGATAGAAAGTACGGTTCTTCCACAATCCGCAAATTGAAACAAAAAAATTTAAAGCATGAGCAACAAAACAAAACAAAGTCTCGAATCTGGGTCACTGAATTTCTTGGAAGGCTAGGCAACTAAGGCTTGGAAGAACTATGGTCTTGGGTTTTGGCTTGGAGAAGATTCAACATATCGTGAAGCATTCCCTCATTCTTCTCCCTTTCCTTTGTAAGCTCAACTCTGAGAACATCTCTCTTAGATTCAACCTCAGCCAAACGAGTCTTCAGCCTCGCTATCTCAACATCATTTGCCCCACTCTCCTGCACTAGGGCTCTGACCTTGCTGTTAACAGGTGTCCTTTTCGATGAACCAGGTTCATTGGGGACGTCATGGATCTCATAATCACAAGCAAGAAGAGTATTGATACCAAAATGGTCTTTTCTTGTGGCCATCTCCTCCTTCTTCAATGGCACCTTATAATGAGCAAGAACGGAAGTAGGGATGAAACCATAAGGAATGGCATGGGCTTCTAAGCCATTGACATCTCTGTACAAAAGCTGAATGATGAACCCAGGCCAATTTATATGCCTCCCACTGTCCATACACTCCATCAAGACCAAGTCCATGTAATTTGCAATATGCCTCCTTTCCTGCCTTGGCAACACACACTTGTTGATGAATTCAAAGTTCACCTTGTGGGGTGGCTTCATTTCACTCTTATAGACTGCCTTGGGCTCACTCTCTTCTTCATTATCACAAAATTTCCTTGTGATAGCTAGGGCAGTTGGATGAGAATCCAGATTGGGCCATTTCTACCTAGTATAGTCATCATATCCTTCAGAGGATATGCCAAGGATTTCACCCAATTCTTTAACATCAAAAGAGACTTGGACCCCCTTCACTAGGCTGGTGACTCTACCTTCCTTGACCTCAGCATTGGCCATAAATTCCACAATCTCATTCCTAGCCAGTCTCCCATCCAACTGAAGGACCATGTCCTTCCATCCCTGTGTCTCAAGCTTCTCCAACAGCAAAATCATTCCTTCTTCTTCCAAGCCCTTCAACAATCTCCCCTTCAGAATTGTTCTTTTACCAAACTTTGTCAGCATGTCCTTCTCACCATCAGACACATCCTCCTCTTCACCACTCCAATCATCTTCTTCAATAATTTTCACTTACTTGGCTTTCACTGTAGACCTGGTTCGTTTAGCCAAGATAGAGGGTTCATCAGACTTAGAAATAGATGAAGACTTCTTTGAGGAAGTCTTGGCTTTCTTTGTCTTAGGGGTCTGAACCTCTACCTCTGCCACCTTTTCACTTTGATGGACCTGGTCCATCTCATCCAACTCAACAGGCTCAACTACTTTTTCTTTCCCTTTATAAACTCTTTTCTTCTTACTCTCTTCTAAATCTCTCTACAACTCCTCCTCACTCTGCTTTAGCTTGCTCCTTGTAGTCCTTCCTCTTGGAAGAGGAATATCATAGGCCTCAGAAGGAGAAGCTTTCCTTTTCTTGTTGGCTCTTGCTATCCCAGAGGTTGTAGCTTTAGGAGTTATATTCTTCTTGGGTTGGTAACTGTCACTTAACTTTTTCAAGAGATCAGCCAGGGTTTCCTCAGCAGATGAACCAGGTTCGTCTGCTTGCTTTCCAAGATTTACTAGCCCTTCAACGGCTTCTCCTGATTCACTTGCCCCTGTGTGCCTGTCACCTTCTTCCTCCTTCTCTGGCTTAGCTCCACAAATAGCCATTCTAAAGGATTCAGAGGTGGGCAAAGAATCAACCACTTCTTTCCCTTTTCCCCTCTCTTCACTCCGTACTCCCTCTCTCTTTTTCTTTTTCAATTTTGTTTTTACCACCTCTCCTTCTTGTCTCAGGCATTTCCACATCTATCAGAGATCCAACTAGGATGAACCTAGTTTCTAAATTTTTAGCGATCTCAGAAATAATCTCAAATGAAGGATTTGGGACAAAAGTTACCTATTCAGAATCAGAAGAAGCAGCTTCTTCCCCCTCAGTCGTTGATTTAAAGGAATCAATCGAATTTTGTAAGTTTTGGGCTTGGTTTGCTTGAAGCTGGGCATTTAATTTTTGAGATAAAGCACCGCTGGCCACTATTTTTCTAGCAAGCATTTTGACTCTCCTTTTTCTAGGTTGAGGGATAAAACTAGGTTGAGGGGTTGTAGAGGAAGAGGAAGTAGTAGGGGGTGGAGGAGTACCAGGGTTATTCCAGGGGTTAGACATTTTGGTTATGGTTTTGTGATGAAGGAAAAATCTTGGATTGAATTCGAAGGCAAGGAGAGAAGAAAGGGTTTCGACGGTTTTTCAGAAATAATGAAGAGTTTGCAGAGTTGATGAGGGATTTAAAGGAGAAGTGTAATTAATACACAACGGCAGCCTTTTGTGGTCAATTAGAAGTCTAATCACTCTGCAATGTTCAGTTTGGAAGGACGATTACAGCTACCCTAGAATCTATGTGTCTTAATTCGGTGAGGATTCTTTAGTTGAAACGGAACTAGTTCAAATTTTTATTGGATAGGATTTGGAAGATTATGGACTTGGGTAGATTTTATCTCATGATTTAAATATTAGTATTTCAAAATGTGCATAGTGTAGAACACATACCTCATTTTTCAAATGAACCAGCACTGATGAACCAGGTTCTTCACTAAGAATCCTCTCAACCATGTCTCAATTTGCTAAAATAGAGAAATTTTCATTAGAGACCAGTGATTCATATTAAAACATGGCATAGGAGTATAATATTTATAGTATGAGACTGAGCAACAATTAATCTGGTTATTTACACAAGTTCCAGATTTTCTAACCAAATTTTCTTTTTCATGTACAATCTGAACTGGTTCACTTAGGTGATCTTAATCATACCTAATTCTAACATGTTCCTTCCAAAGTTCTCTCTACTTAGTGTTTTTGTAAAGGTGCCAGCAATCTGTTTATCAATAGCACAAAACTCTATAGTGATCAATCCCTTCTCATAATTATCCCTTAAAAAGTGATGTCTAACATCTATGTGCTTTGTTCTTTTATGATGAACAAGGTTCTTTGTCATACTAATAACACTAGTATTATCATAAAAGATAGGGATACATTCAACATCGATTCCAAAATCCCTCAATTGCTGTTTAATCCAAAATAGTTGAGCACAACATGAGGCATCATCAACACACTCAGCTTCAGCAGTAGATAAGGCCACTGAATTTTGCATTTTGGTGGCCCAAGACACAAGACATGAGCCAAGAAAGTGTGACATACCAGAGGTGCTCTTTTTATCCACAAGAAAACCTGCAGGGTCAGCATCAGCATATCCCACAAGATTAAAATTACTACCTTTTGGATACCAAAGACAAAGATAAGTGGTGCCTTTTAGGTATCTCAAGATTTTCTTTACAGCAGTCAAGTGAGATTCGTTTGGATTTGCTTGAAATCTTGCACAAAGTCCTACACTGAAAACAATGTCAGGTTTACTAGCAGTGAGATACTATAATGAACTAATCATTCCCCTATACAACTTCTGATCAGCAGATGAACCAGGTTCATCTATATCCAACTTTGTGGTTGTTGCAATAGGAGTGTCGATTTCTTTGGAATATTCCATTTTAAACCTTTTAAGCAACTCTTTTACATACTTCTGCTGATGGATCATAGTTCCATTTGAATTTTGTTTAATTTGTAAGCCTAAAAAGAAATTAAGCTCAACCATCATGCTCATTTAAAATTCACTCCCCATTAGTTTAGCAAAATCTTTACTTAACTTATCAGTAGTTGCTCCAAAGATTATATCATCAACATATATCTGAACTACCAAGAGATCTTTACCTTTTTCTTTCAAGAACAAAGTATTGTGAATTTTACCTCTCTTGTAGTCATGCTCAAGCAAAAACTTTGATAATCTTTCATACCATGCTCTTGGCACCTGCTTGAGCCCATAAAGTGCTTTGTCAGGTTTGTACACACGATCAGGACTTTCCTTGCTTTCAAGCCCCGGAGGTTGCTTGACAAACACTTCTTCCTTTAGATAGCCATTAAGGAAGTCACTCTTGACATCCATCTGGTGAAAGGTGAATTCCATGTAAGCAGCAGAGGCTATAAGGAGTCTTATTGCTTCCAACCTTGCGACTGGAGCAAAGGTTTCATCATAGTCTATGCCCTCCTCTTGGCTATATCCTTGAACCACCAATCTTGAATTGTTCCTTGTAACTGTTCCATCTTCATCAAGTTTGTTTCTGAAGACCCATTTTGTGCCAATTACTGATCTGCCCTTGGTTCTTGGTACCAGATGCCAAACTTGACTCCTTTCAAATTGGTTGAGTTCATCTTGCATTGCATTTACCTAGTCTGCATCCTGCAATGCCTCAAAAACATTTTTAGGTTCAACAAGAGATAAGAAGGCATCAAAACACAAAGATTCTTTAATGAAGATCTGGATTTGATTCCAGAGGTTGGATCAGTAATTATGTTCTCAATGGGATGAGAACTTTGATACTTGTAAGGTTTCACAACTAATTGGTTTCCCCTTGATGCTCCTTCAGTGTTTTGTTGCTGTGGAACAAGTTCATGGACAGGTTCCATTGAGGTTTGGGGATCATTTCTTCTTTGTTCTGTTCCACCTGTCAGGTTGCCCTGGGTAGAAGGACCTGTTCCTTCTTCCAGTGCTGCTTTCGTCAGGGCTATGGTTTTATTTAAGTTTCTCACCAGCCCAATTGCTTCATCATCATGTTCCTGTCTCTCAGAAAAAATGTTATTTTCATCAAAAACCACAAGAATACATTCTTCGACAAACATATTTCTTTGTTATAAACTTTATAAGCTTTACTATGTGAAGAATATCCCAAGAATACTCCCTCATCACTTCAAGGGTCAAACTTACCTAGGGAGTCCTTACCATTGTTGTGCACAAAGCACTTGCATTCAAATGACCTAAGATGGGATATGTTTGGTTTTCTCCATTTAAGTAACTCATAGGGAGTCTTCTCTACTAGAGGTCTTGTCATGCACCTATTTATGATATAGCATGCCATATTTTCAGCTTCTGCCCAGAAGCTATGGGGCAGCTTACTATAAAGAAGCATAGTCCTAGCCATATCTTCAAGAGTCCTATTCTTTCTTTCAACTACTCCATTTTGTTGTGGAGTTCTAGGGGTAGAAAAATTATGATCTATTCCATGCACATCACAAAATTCAGCAAATTTAGCATTTTCAACTTCAGTACCATGATCAGACCTAATTGATACAAGTTGATTTCCTAATTGTTTCTGAGTTTTTCTAACAAAGGAAGTGAACATGTCAAATGCTTCATCTTTAGATATTAAAAACAGTGTCCACATAAACCTAGAATAATCATCAACAAGCACCATCACATATCTCTTACCACCTCACTTACTGTTCTCATTGGACCATAAAGATGCATATGAACCAGTTCCATCGTTCTGGTGGTACTTGCCACTTTCTTGCATTTAAAAGATGTTCTTACCTACTTCCCCCTTGCACAAGCCTAACAAACTTTGTCTTCCTTAAACTTAATGGTAGGCAGTCTTATCACCAAGTCCTTGGAGACTAATTTGTTGAGTTGACTTAGACTTGCATGTCCAAGCCTCTTATGCCAAAGGAGGGGATCACTATCCAGCACACTTAAGCAAGTTAGTTCATTCTCTGAGAGTGTTGATAGATCTATAATATATATATTATTCACTCTTTTACACTACAAAACAATCTTGTCAGTGATAAGATTTATCACAAAACATTTAGTAGAGGTGAATGCTACCAAGTTACCTCTATCACACAATTGTGACACACTGATTAGGTTATACTTCAAGCCGTCTATCAAGTAGACATTCTCAATGGAATGAGAGTCATCCTTACCTACCTTACCAACCCCAATGATTCCACCTTTCTTTCCATTTCCAAAGGAGACATTTCCTCATTTGAGGTCCTCAAGTGAAAGGAACTGGTCCTTGCTTCCTCTCATATTCTTTGTGCAGCCACTGTCCATGTACCATATTTGGCTGCTCCCCTTCACTTGAACCTACAAAAGGAAATCAGGGGTTAGTCTTAGGAACCCAAACTAGTTTGGGTCCCTTTCTGTAAGCAAAAGGATGAATTAAATTTTTTTAGCCCAACTTGGTAACCAATTCTTCCCTTGAACAAAATTTTTGTTCTTTTGACTAGCCTTTTCTTTTGTATTACATTCACTTTTACAGTGACCAGTCTTACCGCAGTGACTACAACTCTTGTTCTCAGGAAGAGTGAGGTACTTGCTTTTAGGATCCCACTTAGGTAGCTGATTCCGAAAGCCAAGTCCTCTTCTATTGCTAGTGTCATGTTCCTGTAGCCATGACAAAGCATCGGAGGACCTGTTCTATTTACTAGTTCTGTCTAGTTCATCCTTGACCTTGCCTAGATCCTCCTTTAGCACTTTTACCTGCTTATCCTTCCTATACAACTCATCTTTAAGTTTGCCTACATTTTCTTCTAAAGTGAGTTGTGTGCAATTAACTGTCTTCTTACTGGTTCCTAGTTTCAGTTTTAGATTTTTAGATTTTAACTCAAGAACATTTGCTTCAAATGTATGAACCTGGTTCTTTAGAGTAGTATTTTCACCTCAACCAAATACACCAACAAGTCCTAAAACATCATACAAATTTGTCGAAGCCTAAAATCATATCAAATAATGCTAAAAACATGAATCTTTAATTTAACCTTAAGGGTTTTGTAATTTTTATCGGGTTTCGAGACATGGGCCCCACTGGGGATGTTTTAGGGGGATTTCGGATTTTGTTGGAAAAACTAGTATTTGCATGTGGAATTAATTCCTATAATCTGTATTGACTGAATCAAATTAATTGTTATTAGATTCGAGGCGTTCGGAGGCCGATTCACGAGGCAAAGGCATATTGGAATAAAGAATTACACGGTTTGAGGTAAGTAACATTTCTAAACTTGATTTTGAGGGTATGAATCCCTGAATTTAGTGTTATATGAATTGTTTGGAGGTGACGCACATGCTAGGTGACGACTGTGTGGGCGTGCACCTTAGAAATTGTAAATTAATTGATTCTGTGGAGTTGCATAATTAAATAAATGTCATTATCCACATATCCTTCATGTGTTAGAGAAATTGAGCTGAGACTCATATTAAAGATCATGTTTAGGCTACGTGCCGATATTTTGGGACCCACATGGCTCGTGTTGGTGTTGAATGTTTTGTTCAAATTGTAATTTTTTACTCAGTCACATCCATTATTTGCATATCATATCCCAGTCTCTGTTGTCATTCATTGATACATCATATCATTATGTCAGATTGATTTTTATGTCTTTGAGAGCCCGAGAGACTGGATATTTTGAGTGATATTTATGGGATCAGGATGCACGCAACTACATATTTTATTTATTTATGTCTGGATTTGGCTTATTACAGCGCTTGGGCTGAAGGAGCCCGTCCGGAGTCTACACCCCCCACAGTGAGCGTAGTTTTATTTATATTTAGGATGGAGTTCCCTAGACATCGAGTTTCCTTGTTTATTTATATTTGGGGGTGGATTTCACTAGGCATGGAGTTGCCTTATTTATTTATATTTGGGATGGAGTTCCCTCAGCATGGAGTTGCCTTATTTATTTATATTTGGGATGGAGTTCCCTGAGGCGGATCAGCCTTGTACAGTACTGAGTGACTGACTGTCATTTGATATATATATATATATATATATATATATATATATATATATATATATTTGGGATGGAGTTCCATGGGCTGGATTGGCCATACACAATACTGAGTAATTGAGTATTCTGAAAGTGTGAGCACACGAGGTATCCATTGTGGTACATCACACACAACATATATTTTGGCATGTAGATATAGAGATGTCATATTCCTCATATCATGCATACTTTATCTATTTTTCTTGTACTGATTTTAACTATTGAACTTGAAAGCAATGCCTACATTTCTGTACTATACTGGACTCTACTTGTTGAGCTCATCACTACTTTCAACCCAAAAGTTACTCTTGTTACTTATTTAGTTGGTTGTACTCATACAACAGTCTGCACTTCGTGTGCAGATCCAGGTACTTCCGGATATAGCGACTGCTAGATTTTCAGAATTTTATCTATTGGAGACTATCAAGGTAGCTGCTTGACATCCACAGACGTTGACTCTCTTTCCTTTCAGTGATTTTACTGTTCTATATTTTCAGACAATGTTTTTATCAGTCAGACTTTGTTATCATTTAGATTCTCATGTACTTAGTGACACCAGGTTTTGGGAGTGTACTTATATTAGCATTTGTGAGATTTTTATATTGAATTTAAATATAATATTTTCAAACTTAAGAGAAATTATGGTTTACTGAGGTTGTCGGCTGCCTAATATTGAGATAGGCGCCATCACGATATGCGAATTTTGGGTCGTGACATTATCATTGTTGGGCTGAGTAGTACAGGATTGTGAGCCCTTGAGACTTGAGAGATTGATAACTGGGTTGGGACCTGAGAGCCGGATTGTGAGTGATATTTATTGGGATCGATTTGCACGTCGCAGCAAGCCGTAATTTCTTTATATCTATTATTACTATTATGGATCGGGTTGCATGCCACATCAGGCCTTATTGGCTATTTATGGGATCGGACTGCACACCGCAACATGCCATATTGTCTTTATATCTATTATTATTTTTATTATTAATATTAATATTATTATTATTATTATTATTATAATTATTATTATTATTATTATTATTATTATTATTATTATTATTATTATTATTATTATTATTATTATTATGGATTGGGATGTACGCCGCAGCAGGCCTTATTGGCTTATTTATTATTATGGATCATGTTGCACACCAAAGTAGGCCATATTGGCTTTATATTAGCGCTTGGATCCGCCTCCGGAATCTGACATACCAGTAGTGAGAGCAGGTACCGTAAAGTGATGAATGATTCAGAGTGTTGAGTGACGGAGTGTGCTGAGTGATTGAGAGTGATGAGTGATTGAGGGTTATACATTACATTTGACATGTATATTTGACATTTAGGCATAAAGATTTGACATTCTTCATGCTGGTTGTACTTGGCACATTTATCAGCATTGAGTTGAAATTGTTGAACTCAAAAACAAGCCTAAATTCATGTACTGTGTATGAGCCGATTATGGAAGTCCTATGAATTATCACTGTCATTATCTTATTATATCTGTCTTGCCATTATTTGATTCAGACTATATCTTCTCTGTTGTTGAAAGGTTTGGGAAAACAAACCATAGTTTTTCTGATATACCCTTATGGTTTGGTGATTTTGGTCAAAGATATGGTGTCACGACCCAAAC
>AWOL01S0030313.1:74301-88652 GCA_000715115.1 Nicotiana otophora
ATATATATATATATATATATATTTGGGATGGAGTTCCATGGGTTGGATTGGCCATACACAATACTGAGTAATTGAGTATTCTGAGAGTGTGAGCACACGAGGTTTCCATTGTGGTACATCACACACAACATATATTTTGGCATGTAGATATAGAGATGTCATATTCCTCATATCATGCAGAATTTATCTATTTTTCTTGTACTGAGTTTAACTGTTGAACTTGGAAGCAATGCCTACATTTCTGTACTATACTGGATTGTACTTGTTGAGCTCATCACTACTTTCAGCCCAAAGGTTAGTCTTGATACTTATTGAGTTGGTTTTACTTATATAACACTCTACACTTCGTGTGCAGATCTAGATACTTTCGGATACATCGACTGCTAGATTTTCGGAATTTTATCTATTGGAGAGTATCAAGGTAGTTGCTTGACGTCCGCAGACCTTGACTCTCTTTCCTTTTAGTGATTGTACTGTTCTATATTTTCAGATAATGTTTTTATCAGTCAGACTTTGTTATCATTTAGATGCTCATGTACTTAGTGACATCGGGGTTTGGGAATGTACTTATATCAGTATTTATGAGGTTTTTATATTGAATTTAAACATAATGTTTTCAAACTTAAGAGAAATTATGGTTTATTGAGGTTGTCAGCTTGCCTAGTATTGAGATATGCGCCATCACGACATGCGGATTTTGGGTCATGACATTATCATTGTTGGGCTGAGTAGTACAGGATTGTGAGCCCTTGAGACTTGAGAGATTGATGACTGAGTCGGGACCTGAGAGTCGGTTTGTGAGTGATATTTATTGGGATCGATTTGCACGTCGCAGCATGCCGTAATTACTTGTTATCTATTATTACTATTATGGATCGGGTTGCACGCCACATCAGGCCTTATTGGATATTTATGGGATCGGACTACACACCGAAGCAGGCCATATTGGCTTTATATCTATTATTGTTGTTATTATTAAATTTATTATTATTATTATTATTATTATTATTATTATTATTATTATTATTATTATTATAGATTGGGATGTATGCCGCAATAGACCTTATTGGCTTATTTATTATTATCGATCATGTTGCATGCCAAAGTAGGCCATATTGGCTGTATATTAGCACTTGGATCCGCCTCCGGAGTCTGACATACCAGCAGTGAGCGCAGGTACCATAAAGTGCTAAGTGATTCAGAGTGTTGAGTGACGGAGTGTGCTGAGTGATTGAGAGTGCTGAGTAATTGAGGGTGATGCATTACATTTGACATGCATATTTGACATGTAGGCATATAGATTTGACATTCCTCATGCTAGTTGTACTTGGCACATTTATCAGCGTAGAGTTTAAATTGTTGAACTCAAAAACAAGCCTAAATTCATGTGCTGTGTATGAGCCGATTATGGAAGTCTTATGAATTATCACTGTCATTATCTTATTATATCAGTGTTGCCATTATTTGATTCAGACTATATCTTCTTTGTTGTTGAAATGGTTGGGAAAACAAACCATAGTTTTTCTGATAGACCCTTATGTTTTGGTGCTTTTGGTGAAAGATATGGTGTCACGACCCAAACCGATGGGCCATGAGGAGTGCCTGAGTCCTACTCGTCGAACACCTCTAAGCATACGTCTAAGATATAAACATAAAATAAGTGTAGGTCATTCATAACGTCTCGCAATAAATTGCTAAATTATGTGAATAACATATGCGAGAAAACGTGCCCAAAAGACATATATATATATATATATATATATGAGGAGTATGGTAGGGCGAGCCGACAAGGCCACATACTATCCAACTATACATCACTATCTATAAACATCTAATAGAGTGTACAACTGCATAAAGGACGGGACTGGGCCCCGTGATACCCATATATGTATACAAAAGTATCGTACCAAAACCCAATACAGCTCTGGATTAAATAGAGCACACCAACTCTCGCTGAGCAAGGATCCTAAGAAGGGGGCCGTCAGCTTGCTACCTGCACCTGCGGGCATGAAACGCAGGCCCCCAGAGGAAATAGGGACGTCAGCGCGAAGAAATTGTGGCACTTGTCTGATGACCGGGAAATAAACCTGCTCAAAGCGGCCAATCATCTTGTGAGCGTTTGAACTTCTTTCACACTTGATAGCTGGTTCGGGATGTCCTCGATGGCTTTGATCTTATCGGGATTTACCTCGATTCCCCTTTGTGATACTAGAAATTCTAAGAATTTGCCGGAACTGACCCAGAATACCCACTTCTCGGGGTCAAGCTTCCTTAAGATGTCAAAAGTTTCTTGCAAATGTTTAAGATTATCACCTGCATTCAAGGACTTAACATGCATATCGTCTATATAAACTGTTAGTGTTTTTCCTATGTGTTTTTCAAATATCTTGTTTACGAGCCGTTGGTAAGTGCCTCCGACATTCTTTAGCCCTAAGGACATCACATTATTGCAATATGTGCCGAAATTCGTTATGAACTAAATCTTTTCTTGATCTTCCGGGTTCATATTAATTAGGTTGTACCCAAAATAAGCATCGAGGAAACTCATTAACGCGTGCACGGCCGTCGCATCAATCATTTGATCGATGTTTGGTAGTGGAAACGAATCTTTTGAGCAGGTCTTATTTAAGTCCTTATAACCTACACACATGCGGAATTTATGGTTCTTCTTAGGAACTACTACTACATTAGCTAGCTAGTCTAGATATTTTACCTCTCGGATCAAACCGATATCAAGTAGGCGAGTTACCTCTTCTTTGACGAATTTATTCCTGGCTTCCGCAATAGGGCATTTCTTTTGTCTTACCGGAGGGATGTTGGGATACAAGCTTAGCTTGTGTACGACCACTTCCATCGGGATACATGTCATGTCTGTATGCGACCTCGCAAAACAATCAGCGTTATATTTAAAAAATTCATTAAAGCCAGATCTGAGATAAGGATGCAGTCCGGTCCCCACGTGGAATTTCCTTTCCAAGAACTTTTCAAACAATGCAACTTGTTCGAGCTCTTCCACTATGGATGCATCCGTATTTTCTGGTACCTTAAAATACCTCAGCATGTGATAAGATTTCAAAGCTTCTTCCCCCGGCTAACTTCATTCAATTCAGGAGCAGGCGCCGGTTCCTCTAGTTGCTATGTCGCGTACTCCTTCCCTTATATTTTTGATTCTTTCGGGCGGTGGGAATTGCAGCAACTGGTGCTACGTTGATTGTACAACCCTCATCTCGTGCAACCATGGTCTTCCCAGAATAATATCATATCCCATATCACCGTCCACCACTTCAAAGAGAGTCATCTTTATCACTATTTCGGTGATGCTTTCGGTGAGTTGGCTTGATCCAATACCCTCCAACAACAAAAACATACCCAGTAAAATCCCACTACTGGGGTCTGGGGATGGTAGAGTGTACGAAGACATTACCCCTACCCCGGAAGGGTAGAGAGACTATTTTTGGGAGACCCTCGGTTCAACAGAAGCAACAATAATATCATAAAAGAAACAAAATAAAAGGTATGTAACAACAAAAGAAGCCAGAAAGGTAATAACATCATCATAAGAGACAACAAATAAGTGAAAGGGCAATAACACAAAACTATGCAAAACTACAAAATAATGTGAACACAACATAGACTGCTAACAGACCTAGATAAAACTCTATCAGACTACCCGTTACAAAGAGGAAAAAAACTCTTGACTACCCCCTAGCCTACAGCCCTAATGCTCGACCTCCACACGTTCCTATCAAGAACCGTGTCCTCATAAATCTGAAGTCGCGCCATGTCCTACCTGGTCACCTCACCCCAATACTTCTTAGACCGCCCTCTACCTCTTCTCGTACCTGCCAAGCCAACCGATTGCACCTCCTAATCGGGGCATCTATGCTTCTCCTCCGCACGTGACCGAACCACCTAAACCTCGCTTACCGCATCTTATCGTCCATGGGAGCAATGCCCACCCTATACCAAATATCTTCATTCCCTATCTTATCCAGTTAAATATGCACGCAGATCCATCTCAACATCGTCATTTCAGCTACTTTCATCTTCTGGATATGTGAATTCTTCACTAGCCAACACTCAACCCCATACAACATAGCCGGTCTAACCACCGCTCTATAGAACTTACCTTTGAGTTTCGGTGGCACATTCTTGTCACAAAAGACTCCAAACGCTAACCATCGTTTCATCCACCCTACCCCAATACGATGTGTGACATCCTCGTCAGTTTCCCCATCTCCCTGGATAATTGACCCTAGGTACTTGAAACTTTCTCTCTTGGGGATGACTTGTGAGTTGACCCTCACTACCTTGTCTGCTTCCCCCGTCACGCTGCTGAACTTACACTTCAAATATTCCGTCTTAATCCTACTCAACTTGAAACCTTTGGACTCCAGGCCTGCCTCCAAACCTCCAATCTCTCATTAACGTCGCCTCGCATCTCATCAATCAGAACTATATCATCAGTGAACAATATACACCATGGCACCTCCCCTTGAATATGGTGTGTTAGAGCATCTATCAGATGGAAAATAAAAACGGGCTAAGTGCAGATCCTTGGTGCAACCCCATAACCACCGGAAAATGCTCTGAGTCACTCCCGCATTCCTGACCCGAGTCTTAGCTCCATCGTACATATCCTTTATCGATCTAATGTATGCTCCAATACCCTCTATTTTATGATATTGGCTGAACTTATTGGATCCGTTAGAATGCGTTCGATTTTAAAATCTAGTACATTTAAAGATATTACCAATGCATCATTGTGCGATAGCAACAATCCGTCTATGTCCTGTTCCGTGAAAGTGTTGTCATCTTCAGTGACTTCCAGGAGTCTCTTGCTATGGGTTATTGATATCTTCATCTTTTTAGTTGCCGAGAAGGTGACCCCGTTGATCGCGTTCCCCCGATGATTATGTTGATCATCTGGCACGGGGGATCATCTCCTGCTTTCGAGGGTTCCCCATTATCACGGTTGTGACCGTAGTTGTTCTTGGACCGATCACTTAAGAATTCTCTGAGATGCCCATTCTTCAATAGTGTCACCACTTCTTCTTGTATATGTCAGCAGTCCCCAGATCGGTGCCATTCGTATCGTGGTACTCACACTACAAGTTGAGATCTCTCTGGTTGGGATCAAACCTCATCGGCTTCAGGAACCG
Source organism: Nicotiana otophora (assembly GCA_000715115.1). Classification (NCBI taxonomy): domain Eukaryota; kingdom Viridiplantae; phylum Streptophyta; class Magnoliopsida; order Solanales; family Solanaceae; genus Nicotiana; species Nicotiana otophora. Next base: position 79,464 of record AWOL01S0030313.1, read on the forward strand.
TGCTTCTTTGATGTTTCTCATAGCTGATACAAATACCACTACACTGATGTTGAAATTGTATTCTGACAGCCTATGGTGGGAAGGATCCCGCATGCCCGATGCTTGTTTGTCCAGCAATGATCTATTGTTTCGACTGCGATCAGTTCTTTTAATGATAACGAACCTATCTATCGATCGAAAAACCTCTGTCGCATCATTCATCCCATTCATAGGGCAAAACAGGCCCCTCGAAGATCGTCTATTTGTGTCGAAATCTTCTTTTGATTTTTCTTTATTCTTCTTCCATCCTTTTGCCAAAGACGGGAAGCCAACCTGATCATTTTCGATCCTTATCTTAGAATCGTACCGATTGTGTACATTCACCCAAGTCATCACTTGGTGCTCAAGCAAGATTTCCTTCAGTTTTTGGGAAGCGTCTGAACTTCACGGATTCAGACCCTTGGTGAATGCTTCAGCCACCCATTCATCCGGAACACCCGGGAGCAACATCCTCTACTTTTGGAACCGGGTGACGATCTCCCGTAGCAACTCCGATTCTCCTTGTGCAATTCTAAACATGTCGGCCTTTCGGGCCTGCACCTTTCTGGCCCCGGCATGGGCCTTAATAAAAGAGTCTGTGAGAATCTCACAGGAATCTATGGAATTTTTGGGTAACAACGAATACCAAGTGAAGGCTCCTCTTGTGACAGTCTCTCCGAATATTTTCAGCAAAACAGATTTGATCTCTTGTGGTGCTAAATCGTTCCCTTTCACCGTCATTGTATAGGTGGTAATATGCTCCTGTGGGTCTGAGTTTCCATCATACTTTGGCACGTCGGGCATTTTAAAATGCTTCGGGAATAATTGTGGAGCCGCGCTTGGTTTGTACGGCAACTGAGTATACTTCTTTGAGTCTTGCCCTTTCAACACCAGTGGTTCACCCGGGATTTAGTCCATGCGTGCATTCACTTCCCTTATAAACCGTAATAGTTCACTCTTGAAGGGACCGTACTCATTGTTGGGGTGGAATCCGCTCCCCCTAGACCCATCGGAGCCAACCTCGCCCCTCGGGGTATTTTGGTCGACCCTCTACATTGCCTGATTCGCGGGAGCATCGGGAGGAACTGGACCTCGTCCATTTGCACTATTAGAAGCCCCCGACAACGCCTACTTCAACTCCTTCATATCCTTATCCTGGTGCATGAGATGGCCTAGAATGGCCATCTGCTGCTCTTGTAGGACCCTTACCGCTTCAACGACTTGCTCCTCTTCATCATCATCGAGAGTCACCTTCCGAACATGTCGTGAGTACCTCTTGTCGTGGACCGGCATTGCATCATTTTACTCATTGCGGGTGTCACTGACTGAATCCTCGTGACGAGGCTGATCTCCTTAGGCCTCAAGATTGTGTGTGTTATTAACACTGCTATCTGCCATTTCCTGTGATTTTTGCTAGGACAAATAATCAAAACACGTTAGTAAAAGAAGCAAGGATCAACTTAATTACACGGTTGTCTAGGCTCCATGTTGGGCGCCAAACTATTTAGATGTAAATAACGTACAATTGAATTTATACGTTATTTCTAGATAAGTAAATTAATTTGATCCTGAAATAATAAAATAATTTAAGTAATACTCAATACTTAGCCTTGAAGTGAAGATAAAATAGCAGAAACAGTAATTCCGGGAGCAGGGTTTCCAGGCACAAGAGCAATGAAATCAAGGAGTAAGAAGATAAAATTGTATAAAGCTTTGAATCGATTGTAGCATAAGTTTGCCTGAAAATTCGTGTCCTTTACAATGATAACAAAGCTCACTATTTATAGCTGTAACTAGGAAACAAGGTCCTAGGATCATACCCTTATTTAATGTCAATTATGCGGGTCATTGAAGAAGATGTAACGATGAGCATAAATGATAATTTTTCTGTAATGGGTTGTGGAATATTCTCCATTAAATGCTACCGGGAGGAAGGTATTTATTTCATCTTTACGAGTGTCATCCTTTTCGATGACAAACGGGACAGTTGCCTTCGGTTTTAACTGTCCCCCGCATTAGGATCAACGTGTCACTCTCTTAAGCGGCCACTTAGCATAGCATAATTTACCCTATATAGTGTATTAATTTGTTAAGAGTATAAAATCAGTTACTACATGATTTGTGGTGTGGTGTGGCGTGACTTCGTGTCATGATGTTGAGTCGTTAGAAATTATTTCTTCGATGCCGTAATTTATTTGGGACATTATGTATGTTGCCGTGGTAGATTTGGAGCATTGTGTATGCTGTCGTGGACTCGTCGAGTTATTTGGTTAATTTCCTTCATTGCCGCTATGACAACTCCTTAGTATAGATTATGTTGAGATAAATAATGTTGTTGTTGAATATTTGTTTGGAACTTCTTGAGTATTATATGGTGATATATATTTTGTGTATATTATATTTGTGCTCATTAAGTGTTTGTATTTTCTAACACTTATTCCAGGAGTATTTAAACTGGCAGATCGAGGATCTTACTAGTTATATTTACGTATAACTTACTCCTTAATTACTTGCATGTTCATGCAAATACTATTGCGGACTATAAAGCTAGCAGTTGACGACGAACCTATAATTGATCCAATTGTTGAAATGATCCACCGATAGAGTCTTTATTTATTTATGTTTATTTCAATTGGGATTTGTGCACGTAACTCTGAGCCTTTATGTAATTCTTTAGATGCTTTATGATCTAGTGTGAGAATTGGGCAAGAGTTTTAAATATGTATTTCGAGATATTAACCGTTCATAATTAATTATCAAAATGTTTGTACACTTATTTAAATTATTAAATAATGTGAATTAATGGTTAATGTATGAAAATCTGATTCGCCTGGAGGATGATGTGTGTTGGGTGTCAGTCACGTCTAGGGGGCAGTTTGGTACATGACAATTCTGCTTGATTTATGATTTAAAATTGACGCACATATACCATTGTTAACAATTATGGACAATGTTTTAGCCAAAAATTAGGCTTAGCAACTGTAGCTTAATCAAATTGGTACGGATAGACAAATTCTCCAAACTCGGTGAATATACAAGAGATCTTGGTGTTTTCGTGGAGTATTTATGAGATCTTGGATATCCTGTCCCCTTGTTTCTGGTTCATGAAAATTTAATAGACAAAGCATCTTACACTACAACAACAAGAACTAGTGTATTCTCACAAGTGGGGTATGGGGAGGGTGAGATATATGCAACCTTACCCCTACCCTAGACGGGCAGGGTGAGACAAAGCATCTTAAACTGTTTATACTAATTTTATATTTTTGGGATGGACTTCCATGGGCTTGGATCTTGACCGAATCATTTATTATATTTGGGATAGAGTTCCCTGGGCTGGATTGGCCTTGTACAGTACTGTGTGACTGAATGTCAGTTATTATGTATATATATATGGGATGGATATTCTCTGGGATGGATTTGCCATATACAATACTGAGTGATTGAGTACTCTGAGAGTGTGAGTACATGTGTTCATCACTGTGTTGCATTGCATTAAACATGCATACTTGATATGTAGTCATAGAGAAGTATTTGTTTTCTCATGCCATTTGATAATGAAATTTCTTATATGTCGTTAAAGGTTTTGAGAAAAATCACAAATTTTAGACTTACTCATATTTTCGGTGATTTTCGGCAAAAGATTTGAGTTTTACTATTATGCTTGAAAAGAAAATATTTATTTTACGGAATTGTATACGAGCTGAGCATTTTGTTATTGAGTTATTACTTGTGCTGCTTTAAATTGTATTGTTATGTGATGTTATCGGTTATTGGTGTGGACTCTGACCTTGGTACAAGCTCATCACTACTTTCAACCTAAGGTTAGGTTTGTTACTTATTGAGTACATAGAGTTGGTTATACTCATACTACACTTCTACACCTTGCGTGCAGATTTTGGATGTTGATGTAGCTGAACATGGTGGGAGCTAGTATTAAAGATGTATCTGCGATCCAGCCACAACTGCCTCTTGTTCTAGGTAGCTTTAGAATTTTTTTTAATCTGTTCATGTATATTTTAAACTGATGACGAATTTTTATTTCACACAAGTTTTGTAAATTCTAATTTTAGCAGCTCATGATTTGTACTACCAGTCCTTGGGAAGTGTATTAGAGTTAGTTAAATATTAATTGAATCAGATTGTTGTTATTTGTCTTACCTAGCGGGTGAGGTTAGGTGCCATCACAGCTAGTTGGATTTGGGTCGTGACACATCATTTCCCTCATTGCGGGTGTCACTGACTGAATCTTCATGATGAGGCTGATCTCCTTGGGCCTCAAGATTATGTGTACTGTTAACACCGTTATCTGCCATTTTTTGTGATTTTTCTAATACAAATAATCAAAACACATTAGTAAAAGAAGCAAGGATCAACTTAATTACACGGCTGTTTAGGCCCCACGTTGGGCGCCAAACTCTTTACCCGTAAAAAAGATATAGTTGCATTTATATGTGGTTTCTAGACAAGTAAAATTATTTGATCCTAAAATAATAAAATAATTAAAGAAATATGCAATACTTAGACTAGTCGGGGTGTTTGGTTAAGGTGGTCAGATGACCAGATTGACCCAGAAGGGTGCCCCGTTCAGGTGGTCAGATGAGTGTGAAGCGAGCTTTCAGAAGCTCAAGACTGCTTTGACCACGACACCGGTATTGGTGTTACCCACAGATTCACAATCTTATACATAATATTGAGACATATCTCGTATTGGTCTGGGTGCGGTATTTATGCAGGGTGGCAAGGTTATTTCATATGCTTCACAGCAACTGAAGGTTCACGAGAAGAATTACCCTATTCATGATCTAGAGCTGGCAGCCATTGTTCACGCGCTGAAGATTTGGAGGCACTATCTTTACGGCATGCCATGTAAGGTATTCACTGATTATCGAAGCTTGCAGTATTTGTTCAAGCAGAAGGAACTCAATTTGAGGCAGAGGAGGTGGCTAGAGCTATTGAAAAACTATTATATCACCATATTGTATCATCCCGGGAAGGCCAATGTGGTGGCCGATGCTTTGAGTAGAAAGTCAGTCAGTATGGGTAGCCTTGCATATATTCAAGTTGGTGAGAGACCGCTTATATTGGATGTTCAGGCCTTGGCCAACCAGTTCGTGAGGTTAGATGTTTCTTAGCCCAGCCGTGTTCTAGCTTGTACTGTTGCTCGATCTTCTTTGTTTGAATGCATCAGAGATCGGTAGGATGACGATCCTTATTTATTTGTCCTTAGAGACACAGTGTAGCACGATGGTGACAAGTAGGTTACTATTGGAGATGACGGAGTTTTGAAGATGCCTGGTCGTATTTATGTGCCTAATGTGGATGAGCTTCATGAGTTGATCCTTGAGGAGGCTCACACTTCTCGGTATTCTATTCACCAGGGCGCTACCAAGATGTACCAGGACCTGTAGCAGCATTATTGGTGGAGGAGGATGAATAAAGATATAGTGGCTTGTGTAGCTCGGTGCCTAAATTGTCAACAGGTAAAATATGAGCATCAAAGACCCGGTGGTTTGCTTCAGCAGATGGAGATTCCTAAGTAGAACTGGGAGCGTATCACTATGGACCTTGTTGTGGACTCCCACAGACTCAGAGGAAGTTCGATGCCGCATGGGTTATTGTGGATAGGCTGACTAAGTCAACGCACTTCATCCCTATGGCAGTTACCTATTCCTCAGAGCGGTTAGCAGAGATTTATATTCGTGAGATCGTCCGTCTTCACAATGTGCCCGTGTCTATCATTTCTGATCAAGGTATGCCGTTTACCTCGCACTTTTGGAGGGTAGTACAGCGTGGGTTGGGTACGCAGGTTATGTTGAGCACAACATTCCATCCTTAAACGGACGGGCAGTCCGAGCATACTATTCAGATCTTGGAGGATATGCTCCACGCACGTGTTATAGACTTCGGAGGATCGTGGGATCAGTTATTGTCCCTTACAGAGTTTGCCTACAAACAACAACTACCAGGCGAGCATTCAGATGGCTCCCTATGAGGCATTATATGGTAGGCGGTGTCGATCGCCAGTTGGGTGGTTCGAGCCGGGAGAGGCTCGGTTGTAGGGCACAGACTTTGTATCACGGTGATCCGTCCCATGTGTTAGATTTCATCTCTGTCCAGTTGGACACGGATTTGACTTATGAGGAGGAGCTGGTGGCAATTCTAGCCCAGCAAGTTTGCCAGTTAAGATCAAAGAATTACCCTTTAGTTCGAGTGCAGTGGACAGGTCAACCTATTGAGGCAGCTACTTGGGAGTCCGAGTCCGACATGCGGAGTAGATATCCCTACCTTTGCAACAGCCCAGGTGCTTTTCTATGTTCGTTCGAGGACGAACGGTTGTTTTAGAGGTGGAGATTGTGATGACCCAAAAGGTCATCTTATGTTTTAGAACTCGAATCTGCGCTCTTAAGCCTTAAAGATCTCATTTTTACCCTTATCGATTTGCGTGCGCAGTCCGGACAAGTTTCCGGAAACCTTTTATGTTGAAAACTAATGAAAATAAGAATTCCCGCCTTAAAAGTTAATTTTAATTGACTTCGGTCAACATTCTTGGTAAACGAACCCAGATCCATGTGTTGACGGTGCCGGTGGGTCCGTATAGAATTATGGGACTTGGGCGTATGCCCGGAATCGAATTCGGAGGTCCCTAGCTCAAGTTATGAAATTTTGATGCAAATTAAAAGTCTGAAAATTAAATATTTTTAAGAATTGATTGATGTTTGGCATTGTTAGTACTGGGTCCGTATTTTTTCTTTCGGAGCCCAATACAGGTTCATTATGATATTTAAGACCTGTCTGAGAAATTTGGTGAGAAACAGAGTTGATTTGACGTGACTCGAACCTTCGGTTGAGAAAATAGTAATTTTAAAGTGTTCTTGAGAATTTCATTCGATTTGGTGCTACATTCGGAGTTCTAGGTGTTATTTTGGAAATTGGATCGTGCAAGCGGGTCCGTATGATGTTTTTAGACTTGCGTGAATTTTTGATTTGGAGCCCCGAGGGCTCGGGTGAGTTTTGGATAGGCTACGGAGTGATCTGTACTAAGAAAAATAGCTGGTGTGCTTCAGCTGTGTTGCAGGCCTCAGACCTTGCAAATGCGAGGTCAAAGTTGGCATTTGCGATCACTGTTGAGGTCGCATTTGCGAACTTCTCATCGCAAATGTGAAGAGAAGCTGGGCCAGCCAGTGTTCGTAATTTCGAACTTTTCTTCGCATTTGCGAAGGGAGTCTGCGAGGGGTATGGATCGCAAATGTGATCTTTTGTCCGCATTTGCGAGGTCAGTGATCGCAATTAAGACACTTTCCTCGTATTTGTGAAGGGCAACAGGGTTGTGAAGGCTTCGCAATTGCGATAGCCCCTTCGCAATTGCGAGCTTCGCATTTGCGAAGCTCAGGTCCCAAATGCGACGTTTGCAGCTGAACAAAATGACGTTTGGGCGGGAATTTTCATTCATTTTCTAAATTTTCAAGACCTAAAACACAAGAGGCGATTTTCCAAAGACCATATCTTCCCCAAATCATAGGTAAGTGATTCCAAAGACCCAAGTAGAAACTAGGGATTTTGGAAATTTGGGGATTTAGACCTGAATTTGAGGTCGGATTCCAAAACCAATTATATATTCGGGCTCAGGGGTGAATGGGTAAATGGAATTTGGTCCGAACCTCGGGTTTTGACCAAGTAAGCCCGGGGACGATTTTCGACTTTTTGGAGAAAAATTTAGGAAATCTAAATTTATGCAATGTAATTGATTCCTTTAGCAAAATTTGATATTATTGACTCATTTTTGAATAGATATGAGTGGTTTGGAGGTGAATTCCAAAGGAAAAGCTGTGATTGAGAATTAAGTGGCCTTCGAATTAAGGTAAGTGTTGTGTCTAACCCTGACTTGAGGGAATTAGGAACCTTAGATTACTTGCTAAGTGAAATTCATGTGAGCGGCGTATATGTGAGGTGACGAGTACTTATGCGCCGCCAATTTACCTATTTTTCGTGTTTCTCAGTTTTTCTTATATTGTCTCATTCTCATGCCTAAGTGCGATGTGTTATACTAGTATTGTTCAATTTATCGTTCTTATCATGTTTACGGATCTTCTAGTGATAATTAAGTTTTTATTTCAAAATTGTGATTGATGTTATGGAACCAAATGTTAAGGTATGGTTTGTACTTGCTATTCTATCTCCCTGTTGATATTTAACCGTTGCATTATGGTAAGGGAGAGTGGTAATGCACGAAGGGTGATGTCGTGCCATATTGTGAGTGGTAATGCACGAAGGGTGATGCCGTGCCATATTGTGAGTGTTAATGCACGAAGGGTGATGCCGTGCCATATTGTGAGTGTTAATGCACGAAGGGTGATGCCGTGCCATATTGTGAGTGTTAATGCACGGAGGGTGATGCCATGCCATGATATGAGAGTTAATGCACGAAGGGTGATGCCGTGCTGTTTCTATTAATTTTATGGTGAGATTGAGAGTAAAAGCACGAGGGGTGATGCCGTGCATTTTTCCTTACTGTATTCACTAGTCCTGTTGATTCATGGTATATTGAATGCTCCGGTGATCATTTTATTGTAGTCCTTTATCTTGTATTCCCCTCAGTATGTTCCCCTCCAGACATTTCCTATTTAGTTCTTCATTTCTGTTATGTGTATATACGCTGTTAAATTGTATAGGTTAATTTGTAGGTGCATTGCCTTAGCCTCGTCACTACTTCGTCGAGGTTAGGCTCAACACTTACCAGTACATGGGGTAGGTTGTACTGATACTATACTCTGCACTTTCTGTGCAAATTTTGATACCGGCTCGGGTTGATCGAGATTCTGCCATTGGTCCTCTGTCCGGAGACTCAAGGTAGATATGTCGGCGTTCACAGACCTTGAAGTCCCCGTCTATCTTTTTTGTTCTATTGTTTCTTTCATTCAGACAATTGTATTTTTTTCTGACTATTACTTGTAGTAAATTCTAGAATGCTCGTGAATTGTGACTCCAGATCCGGGTGGTAGTAATTAATACATTTTTATTATATTCCGCACTTAATATATTTCATCTTAGTTAATTATTGTTAATTACTGAATGGGAATAAGGAATTGGTTAATGATTCTCTAACGTTGTCTTGCCTAGCAAGTGAAATGTTAGGTGCCATCACGGTCCCGTCGGTTGGAAATTTCGGGT
>AWOL01S0030313.1:88892-104992 GCA_000715115.1 Nicotiana otophora
CTTTTATGTCACTGTTGTTTTCTTTCATTCAGACATTTGTATTTCTTTCAGACTATTACTTGTAGTAAATTCTAGAATGCTCATGAATTGTGACTCCAGATCCGTGTGGTAGTAATTAATACATTTTTATTATATTCCGCACTTAATATATTTCATCTTAGTTAATTATTGTTAATTACTGAATGGGAATAAGGAATTGGTTAATGATTCTCTAACGTTGTCTTGCCTAGCAAGTGAACTGTTAGGTGCCATCACGATCCCGTCAGTGGGAAATTTTGGGTCGTGACAACTGTTCATGGCCCAGAAATAAGGGGGAGAGGGAGAAGGGGGTGAAGAGGAGAACTACCAATTTCGTAGTTTCACAAAACCAACACAACTGCAATTGGACTTAATTCTCACATAGTGCCTATTTATATACCAAATCTTTCTTCTCCACTTGTGCAACTTTACATAGGCGTGCGAACCTCAACTTTATCGGCATATGGTCCGAAATGTCGCTTCCTAGAATCGTTGATATTACACGTTCAAATAAAGTGTAAAATTTTGAAGTACATATTATCCTATCAAGTTTGGATAATCTTTTTGGTGATTTCGTATCTCCATATGTAAAGGGGCAGAAATCTAAATCTAAAATATCGGGGCTAGCCGTAAACTTGATGAAGTTACTCATCTGCTCTTTTATATTTGGAGATCTGATGCTTCTCTCTGATGGGCGGGTTAGATTAGCATCCCCCGATCATATGTGATGATGTATCATATAACCTATTATGTGACTCAGGATGTGGTGTCAATTTTAATTGTTCTAAATCTAGACCATATGTTAGATCTCCATAAACTCCATGAAATTTGAACTTAACCGATAGATATTTAACCAGCTGACTCTTTGCCTTTATATATTTGTTAATTCCTCTGGCGTATTCTTTGTGATATCTAAAGGATATATCATAGTTGATGCGTTCTTTGTCCTATAGTAACACCAAGTTTTCATGTTTAGTGCTAGTTTTCCATTTGATGTGCGTTTCGCACTCTTGCAGTATTACCAATTGAGGTTTGTGCGTCCGTAGATACGCTTCTACAGCTTCTTTTCAAAATTTATTTTTCTATTAACATTGACTAACATTCCACAAAACAATTTCCAGTAATATTCATTGGAAATGTTCGATAAACTTGAAGCGCTCAATCTGTTATGCATCTCTCTTTTTTCAAACTCTAGTTCTCTTTTTTTTTTCTTTTTTTGAATTTTTATAGCGTCTGTAAGTAATAAATGGTTCTTGGTGCATATATATAGAGTTCTTGGTGTATATGCGTCTCTTACACCCCTTCATAATTATTGGTGTGTTTCCTATCCCAAAGATAAATCAAAGATGAAAAGCTCAGAATTTCCAATTGTATTATGTAACTTGTTTTTTTTTCTCCATTCCATAATGATGTTGTGACATCCCAAACTTCAGACAGAGTCCCACATCGGCAAAACCCTAGTGATATGCTGAGTCCATAAGAGGAGGTGTATGTAACACCCCGGACATTAGATAGAGTCCCATATTAGCAAAACACAAGAGTGATGCTGGGTATATAAGTTAACAAGCCTTAGACCCTAGTGAAGTGTTTTAAATCCGTGAAGGCCTAGGCCCAGAGCGGACAATATCACTAGCGGGCTGGTCTGCTACAAATGGTATTAGGGCCACTATTGTGTCAGCCATGTTGATGGTGGGTAAGAGTTCAACTGAGTTTAGGCAAATCCCGGTTAGACGGGGCAAACCTCAGTGTTGAGTCTAGGCGAATCCTATGCGGTAGGGTAAACCTCAGCGATGACGCTGAGTCCATAAGAGGGGGAGTAACACCTCATACATTAGATAGATTACCACATCGGCAAAACACAAGAGGGATGCTGGGTATATAAGTTAACAAGCCATAGACCTTAGTGACGTGTTTTAAACCCGTGAGGGCCTAGGCCCATAGCGGACAATATCACTAACGGGCTGGTCTGTTACAAATAGTATCAGAGCCACTCTTGTGTCAGCCTTGTCGATGTTGGGTCAGAGTTCAACTTAGTTTAAGCAAATCTCGGTTAGGCGGGGCAAACCCTAGTGCTAGTTGTAGGCGAATACCATACGGTGGGGAAAACCTTAGCGAGGACGCTGAGTCCATAAGAGGGGGTGTATGTAACACCCCAGACTTTAGACAGAGTCCCACATCGCCAAAACACAAGAGAGCTCTGATACCACTCTTGTGTTTTGCCGACGTGGGACTCTGTCTAAATTCCGGGGTGTTACAGATGCAGACTGCTACTTTCTAAAATAGGAACCAAATAAATACCACTTGATATGAAGTACATCTTCACCTTTCTTTGATACTTTTTAGTACTCTAGAACTTTAATGTAAAAGATTTGAGATCTTCTTTTGTTCTCTTTACTATCTTTTTTTAAACTTGATCTTCTCAGGTACAATATTATGAGGGTAATTTATTACCCAACCGGTGTTTTCATCTACTTGCAAATTTGCTTACATCTTTCTTTAGAACTCGCTTTTGGAAATATAAAAAGTTGACTTGAGCTCTCGCTATGACACAGCTAGGGTGTTCATGGTTCAGTTTGGGTCATATTTTCCCTAAAAATAAACTAAACCAAGTAAGTGGGTTTTTCAAATATTGGAACCAAACCAAACCAATTGAGTCCGATTTTTATCGATTCGGTTTATGTTGGTTTTTGTCAGTCTTTTCAATTTTTTATCGATTTCTGTTTCTTAAATATGAAACATACACTACCAAATGCATATTTCGGCGACTACATTTTCAACGTAACACTAACAATTCAATTGCTCTTTGAGAATTCTATCATTTGCAAGATATATTGATGATAATTGAATCAAATAGTGATGAAAAATTTAAGTACTCAATTAAAATTAGATTATTTGTATATGAAATAAATTCTTGTACTTAGAAAAGAAAACTACCAATCAAACTAGAATGCAAAGGCAAAGAATTAGATTATTATAATAGCAAGGAACTAGACTAAAATACAAATGACCAATATATACCATAAAGTTTAGAAACATTATATAAAAATATAGACATATATATGATAGGTGTAATAATAAATTTCACTAAATACTTTTATAGTCAGTTTGGTTCGGTTTATTCGGTTATTTTTTTATTAAAACCAAAACCAAACCAAATTTGATCGGTTTTTAAAATTCAAAACAAAATTCAAACCAAACCTAAAATGTATCGGTTTTTTTGGTGGGTTTGGTTCAGTTTTTGATTTGGTTCGATTTTTCGGGTTATGAACACCCCTAATTGAAAGCATTAGTAGGTGTCCACTTTTCATGGCCCAGAAATAAGTGGGGGAAGAGAAGAGAACTGCCAATCTCGTAGTTTCACAAAACCAACACAACTGCAATTGGACTTAATTCTCATATATTGCGTATTTGGATACCAAATTTTTCTTCTCCACTTGTGCAACTTTACCTGGGCGTGCCAACCTCAACTTTATTGGCATATGGTCTGAAATATTGCTTCCTAGGATTGTTGGTGTTACACATTCAAATGAAGTGTAAAATTTCGAAGTGCGGATTATCTTATCAAGTTTGGATAATCTTTGTGGTGATTTGGTATCTCCATAAGTAAATGAGATGAAATCTAAATCTAAAGTGCTGGGGATAGCCGTAAAATTGATGAAGTTACTCATCTGCTCTTTTGTATTTGGAGATCTGATGCTTCTCTCTGATGGGAGGGTTAGATTAGCATCCCCCGATCATAGGTCATGATGTATCATATAACTTATTCTGTCACTCAGGATGTGGTGTCAATTTTAATAGTTCTAAATCTAGACCATATGTTAGATCTCTATAAACTCCATGAAATTTGAACTTAACCGATGGATATTTAACCAACCGAATATTTGTCGATATATATTTTTCAATCCCTCTGGCCTATTCTTTGTGATATCTAAAGGATATATCATAGTTGATGCGTTCTTTGTCCCATAGTAACACCAAGTTTTCATGTTTTGTGCTTGTTTTCCATTTGATGTGCGTTTCACACTCTAGCAGTATTAACAAGTGAGGTTTGTACATCCGTGGATACGTTTCTATAGCCTTGTTTCTAAATGTATTTTTCTCATAACAGTGACTAACATTCCACGAAACAATTTCCAATAATCTTCATTGGAAATGTTCGATGAACTTGAATCTATCATTCTGTTATGCATCTTTCTTTTTTCAAACTCTAGTTCTCTTTTTTGTTTTTGAATTTTTATAGCGTCTGTAAATAATAAATAGTTCTTGGTGCATATATATAGAGTTCTTGGTTCATATGCATCCCCTATACCCCTTCTTAATTATTGGTGTGTTTCTTATCCTAAAGATAAATCAGAGATAAATACTCAGCATTTCCAGTTGTATTATTTAACTTGTTTTTTTCTCTATTCCATAGTGATGCTGTAACACCCCCAGACTTTAGACAGAGTCCCACATCGGCAAAACACAAGAGTGATACTCGGTACATAAGTTAATATGTCTTAGACCCTAGTGACGCATTTTAAATCCGTGAAGGCCTAGGCCCAGAGTGGACAATATCACTAGCGGGCTAGTCTGCTACAAATGGTATTAGAGCCACTATTGTGTCAGCCATGTTGATGATGGGTAAGAGTTCAACTGAGTTTAAGCAAATTCCCGTTTGGCGGGGCAAACCTCTGTGTTGAGTCTAGGCGAATCCCATGCGCTGGAGCAAACCTCAGCCATGATGCTGAGTCCATAAGAGGGGGTGTATGTAACACCCCGTACATTAAGTTAACAAGAGGGATGTTGCGTATTTAAGTTAACAAGCCTTAGACCTTAGTGACGCGTTTTAAACTCGTGAGGGCCTAGGCCCAGATCAGAAAATATAACTAACGAGCTTCTCTGTTACAAATGGTGTCAAAGCCACTCTTGTATTAGCCTTGTCGATATTGGGTCATAGCTCAACTTAGTTGAGGAAAATCTCGATTAGGCGGGGCAAACCACAGTGCTGAATGTAGGCGAATCCCATACGGTGGGGAAAACCTCAGCGAGGACGCTGAGTCTATAAGAGGGGGTGTATGTAACACCCCAGACTTTAGACAGAGTCACACATCACCAAAACAAAAAGGGCTCTGATACCACTCTTGTGTTTTGCCGACGTGGGACTCTATCTAAAGCCTGGGGTGTTACAGATGCAGATTGCTACTTTCTAAAATAGGAACCAAATAATTTCCACTTCATATGAAGTACGTCTTCACCTTTCTTTGATACTTTGTTGTACTCTAGAACTTTAATGTAAATAATTTGAGATCTTCCTTTGTTCTCTTTATTGTCTTTTTTAAACTTTATCTTCTCAGGTACAATATTAATAGGGTAATATATTACCGAAGCCAGTGTTTTCATCTACTTGTAAATTTGCTTATATCTTTCTTCAGAACTCACTTTTGGAAATATGAAAACTTTAGTTGAGCTCTCGCTATGACACAGCCAGGGTGTTCATGGTTCGATTTGGGTCAGTTGTTCCCTAAACATAAACCAAACCAAGTAAGTGAGTTTTGCAAATATTGGAACCAAACCAAACCAATTGAGTCGGATTTGTATCGATTCGGTTTATGTTGGCTTTTGTCGGTTTTTTGATTTTTCATTTATTTATCGGTTTTGTTTTCTTAAATATGAGACATACACTACTAAACGCATATTCCGGCAACTACATTTTCAACGTAACACTAACAATTCAATTGCTCTTTGAGAAATCTATCATTTTCAAGATATATTGATGATAATTGAATCAAATAGTGATGAAGAATTTAAGTTCTCAATTAAAAATCGATTATTTTTAATATGAAATAAATTCTTGTACTTAGTAAAAAACAAAACTACCAATCAAACTAGAATGTAAAGGCAAAGTATTAGATTATTATAATAGCAAGGAACTAGACTAAAAATACAAATGACAAATACGTACCATAAAATTTAGAAACATTATATAAAAATATACACATATTGTCACCACCAAAAATCTAACCATGGTCGTGATGGTGCCTATCGTGTTGCAAGGCAAGCCTACTTCCCAAAATATTACTACTAAACCTATTATAAGAATTTAATAAAATATTTCAACATTTAAATTTTTCATAAAGTAAATCAACCTCTAAATATAATATAGAAAAATACGAAAACGAGTCCCAATCATCGGGGTGTCACTAAGTCATGAGCATCTAAAACTATGAACTAAGATATATAAGCTGTCTAACTGTCCAAAAGAAGAAATGACAAGAGGAGTAAAAAGGTCTTGCGGATGCTAGCAGCTACCTTGCAATCTCCATAAATAGCCAGCCTAAACTCAACGATCGTCGCGCTCTAACTCACCTAGATCTACACATAAAGTGCAGGGTGTAGTATGAGTACAACAGACTTAGTAGTAACAGACATAACTAAGGAACTGAGGAGTAGTGACAAGCTAAGTAAAACAGTCCAATTATATATTTTCACAATTTAAAAATTAATAGAAATAAACAGGTAAATTCCATAACTCAGTAAATGCCACAAAGAAGTTTAACAAATAAATTCAGCAACAACAAAAATAAATTCAACCTCACAGTAGTGTTACTCCATCACTCATCACTCACACTCAGCACTCAATACTCTGCGCTCACTAGGGGTGTGTACAGACTTTGGAGGGGCTCCCAGAGTCCAAGCGCTAAGCACAGACAACTCACGTGCCATCATATCAATGCTTGGATTCGTACGGTCAACTCACGTGCTACGCGGACAACTCACTTGCTATGGTATCAATACCTGGACCCGCACGTTTAACTCACATGTTACGCGGACAACTCACGTGCTATGGTATTAATATCCTCACAACCAGGCCCTCGGCCTCACTTAATCATGTACCTCACTAGCCTCACCATCATTAACAAATAAGGGAACACGACCCACATCAAGTATCACAACATATTAGCAAATAATAGAGACTGAGCTAAACATGTATAATAATTTCTATGACTGAGTACAAATAATGTGAGCATGAATAAAGCCTAAGCATGATCTCTAACATAAAGGCAGACAAGTTTAATAACAAGTAACTACGTAAACACAGATGATGGCCATGAGGCCTCACGGGACGGACCAAGTCTCAATCCCTCAAGGTATACACCAACATGCCCGTCAGCTAGCGTGGGTATCACCTCCAAACAGTCACATGATTTCAAATTCTCCGGGTTTATACCCTCAAAGCCAGAGTTAAAACTGTTACTTACCTTAACAGAGTAAAATCCTATTTTGGGATGCCCTCGTATCTGGACTCAGTCTTCAAATGCTCCAAATCTAACCATATCAGATTAATACCATCAACATAGGCTAACGAATCAAATTCCACAATAAAAACTACAAAATATGCCAAAAATCTGAAACCGGCCAAAAATGGCAGAATAATAAACCTCGTCCTCTCCGGAGTTTAACCATATAAAATTCATCAAAATCGGACTCAGTTTGGTCCCTCAAATCCTCACTTAAACTCTCCAAAACGCAAACCCTAACTCCCTCAATTTCACTTTGAAATCATCAATCAAATCCCAAAAACGAAGATGGATTCATGAAATATTACCAAAACTGAGTAGAGAACACTTACCTCAATCCTTATGGTGAAAATCTCCCCCAAAATCGCCCAAATCCGAGCTCCTCAACTCAAAATATGACAGAATAAACAAACCCTCATTTTATATATTTTTCTGCCAGCTATTCTGCCTTTGTTTCTTGTGCCAAACGATCCCGAAACTCGCTTTTTATGCCTCCAATGGATTCGTTGTGAACATTTAGTTAAGTTATACTTTTAAGTCACTCAATTTGACCTTATAATGAAGGAGATATGTAGGTTTTAATATTTGCAAATCATGCAGATTTTTAAATACACAGTCAGTGGTAATTTCGTAATTAATCTGAAAAATCTAACAACCTAATTCTTAGTAAAATGACCATAAAATCCTCATACGATGTCCAAATTCGATGATGCTTTTTGCTACGGGTCCGTAATTATGATACAGATCTAATGCTTCAATCAAAAAATAAATCGGAGCTCATTTCTTCAATATGATATCATTTATGCTTGAAGAAACGACGTCGAAACATAAGAAAAACGAGCGCAACGCAGCCCAAACCTGTCCAAAACTCACCCGAGCTCCTTGGGACCCCGTACGAACATACTAAAAAGTCCCATAACATAACACGGACCAACTCAAGGCCTCAAATCATGCATAACAACATTTAAATGACGAAACGCATCTCAAATCAAACTAAATGAACTTTCGAACTTTCGACTTTCAAAACCTCGCGCCGAAACATATCAAATCAACTCGGAATTAACTCAAATGTTGCACACACATTACAAATGACACTACGAACGTACTCCAACTTCCGAAATTCTATTCTGACCCCGATACCTAATTTTCCACTATCGACCAAAATCGCCAAATTTCTAACTTTCGCCAATTCAAGCCTAATTCTACCACGGACCTCCAAATTACATTCCGGACACACTACTAAGTCTAAATTCACCCAACGAAGCTAACCAAATCATAAAAATCCACATCCGAATTTGTTTACTCATAAGTCAACTTCCGGTTGACTTTTCTAACTTAACTTTCTAACTTAGAGACTAAGTGTTCATTTCACTCCAAAGCTACTCCGAACCCAAACCTACCAACTCGATACAACTCAACGCCGCTGAAGAACACCTAAAGAAGCAGTAATGGGGAAACAAGGCTATAACACTCGGATCGACTGGCCGGGTCGTTACATCCTCCCCCTCTTAAACAAATGTTCGTCCTCGAACGTGCCAAGAGTTGTTCTCAAAACCATCAAGAACTCTCTTCGAACCCCAATGGCATAAAACCAATCCGTCAGGACTGAATCTTTCTAACTCAACCAAGCTACGCAAACCACCAAAAACCCAAGGATATTGCCACAAAACACCTGTATAACTCTTTACCTCATACACACCCAAAGAACTAATCATACCCTTTTCCATACCGATCCAACCTACTACCAAGACGTCCTATCTATCTGAGTTCCTTCTGAATTACCTTCCAATTGATACTTTTCCCCGCCATAACACCACAATCCTCAACCCAGACTAACCACACGAGACCCAAGCATAAAACCACACTTCCCTAAGGCTCATAAGCCGCTGAATACTCTCTTAAATATCCCCAAAAGTACCACAAGAATGCACTCACACAATCAACACCTAAGTTCTAAAGCTACAGTCAAAACCCGGCCTCATGTCCTCCAGACTGGCCCGACATCAACACACAAAAATCACATCTCGCACCTCATCCAGGGAATCACAATCCATTGATGCACAACTGATACCGAGCGCTAATGTGCGCATACGAATGCGCGGAAGAAATTCAAAGAGTTACACTTCAAGCTGAATCAATACTGCACGAAAAGAATTCAAGAATGTGAAATTTTCCTAAAGGTTCTGCAGTCTCTCGAAGATAAGTACAGATGTCTCTGTACCGATCCGCAAGACTCTACTAAACCCGCTCATGACTCTTGAGACCTATGTAACCTAGGATCTGATACCAACTTGTCACGACCCAAAATCTAACCATGGTCGTGATGGCGCCTATCGTATTACAAGGCAAGCCTACTTCCCAAAATATTACTACTAAACCGATTATAAGAATTTAATAAAAAATTTCAACGTTTAAAATTTTCATAAAGTAAATCAACTCTAAATATAATATAGAAAAAACCGGAAACGAGCCCCAACCATCGGGGAGTCACTAAGTCATAAGCATCTAAAACTATGAACTAAGATATATAAGTTGTCTAACTGTCCAAAAGAAGAAATGACAAGAGGAGTAACAAGGTCCTGCGGACGCTAGCAGCTACCTTGCAATCTCCACAGATAGCCGGCCTGAACTCAACGATCGCTGTGCTCTAAATCACCTGGATCTGCACATAAAGTGCAGGGTGTAGTGTGAGTACAGGCGACTCAGTAGTAACAGAAATAACTAAGGAACTAAGCAGTAGTGACGAGCTAAGTAAAATAGTCCAATTATTTATTTTCACAATTTATAAATAAACATAAATAAACAGGTAAATTCCATACTCAGTAAATGCCACAAAGAAGTTTAACAGATAAATACAGCAACAACACAAATAAATTCAACCTCATAGCAGTGTCACTCCATCACTCATCAATCGTACTCAGCACTCAACACTCAACACACTGCGCTCACTAGGGGTGTGTACAGACTCCGGAGGGGCTCCTAGAGCCCAAGCGCTAAGCACGGACAACTCGCGTGCCATCATATCAATACCTGGATCCACACGGTCAACTAACGTGCTATGCAGACAACTCACTCGCTATTGTATTAATATCCTCACAACCAGGCCCTCGGCCTCACTCAATCATGTACCTCACTAGCCTCACCATCATCAACAAATAAGGGAACATCGCCCACATCAAGTATCACAACATATTAGCAAATAATAGAGACTGAGGTAAACATGTACAATAATTTCTATGACTGAGTACAAATAATGTGAGCATGAATAAAGCCTAAGCATGATCTCTAACATGAAGGCAGACAAGTTCAACAACAAGTAACTACGTAAACACAGATGATGGCCGTGAAGCCTCACGGGACGGAACAAGTCTCAATCCCTCGAGGTATACACCGAGGCGCCCATCACCTAGCATGGGTATCACCTTAATGTGTGAAGGGCCAGGGG
The DNA here is from genome assembly GCA_000715115.1 of Nicotiana otophora. Taxonomy (NCBI): domain Eukaryota; kingdom Viridiplantae; phylum Streptophyta; class Magnoliopsida; order Solanales; family Solanaceae; genus Nicotiana; species Nicotiana otophora. Next base: position 99,636 of record AWOL01S0030313.1, read on the forward strand.
AGAACAAGTTTGCAGTCACAAATGCACAATACAAACAAGTTAAAACCTAAGAGATTATGCTAGACATACATCCTAGTGCCATGCTAATTAATATTTAGCATGATGGGGGATGCACATTGTGACAAGCCAAATAATCACTGAAAGAATAGGATATCAGATGGACCATAGACATGCTGGGGAACATATTAGCATAGAAGCAAGATCATAGAGAATGGTCTTAATACAAATTGAAACATATTTTACATGCAAGACAAATATTACAGAGATTCAGAGTAGTGTGAGATAGGAAGTTCATACCAAATAGCACATGTAGGGGTTTTGGGATTGACACAATAGGCTAATTAACTAAAGAAGATCTAATTTATGCCATAAAACAAAACTGTTCAAACAGGGCTGGGAAAACACGTTGAGGTAACTATTAAGATCTCAGTCAATCACTAATGGGGTATGGGGATCATGCTGAGTGACACAATAGCAGGGGAACATGTCATAATTAACATAGGAAGTTCTAGCACAAGTGTGAAGCATTCATTATAGAGATTAAGGACAAAGCAAATAAGCATGTTTTAGGGAACATTCAGGCACCAATACACTGGCTAAACGAACTTAAGAGGGTCAGATTATCTAAGTTAGACTTAGGCAATCTCAGAACTAGAAGCATTAGGAGGAAGTTAAATGCTAAAGAGACTTATAACAACGTAGAATTAACAGAATCGTGCACAAAAGAAATCCAGAAAACATATTAGTCCATGGATTTCAGAGGTGAGAACACATGTAAATCAAAGACACATAGGGATGAAATTGCAAAATTCAAGTGGCTTACTAGTTAACGGACAACAATAAAGAATAAAAGATCCACAAGAACCCAAAAACCTCGATGCGTCAAATTTTCCAAGAGCTTTGAAAGGACCCCGGGCAATGCTCACACCAAGAGAAAGTTCGAACAGTAGTCTCTCAGTGGCCTTGGTTTTCAGTCGGCCAACACAAAACACAGAACAAGATAATGAAGGAATTAATAGAGCAAAGCTTCAAAGTTTAAGTGAGATTATATCGATTAGGTCCTCCTTCAAAGGGATTGGGGAGGGGTTTATCTAGTGACAAAAATCAAACCAGTAAACAAGGAAAACGGTAAAATCAACATAAATAAGGGAATAATAACATGCAGAATCAGTAAAAGTCGGATTAGAGAAACATTAGGTAAACCCTAGTTGACAGAAATCGAAAATTAGCCGAAGATCTTGGCTAATCGGACCCATACAGCCTTGATATAAATGTATATAGACGGAATACCGTCTGGATCTTAAAGATTAAATACAAGTCTCACATGATTCCGGGTTTGGTACTTGCCAAAAATAGGCAAGTACTAAGTAATACCAAAACCGTGTAAGTAACACGGAGATGGAGCATATATAGAAGGCAAATTGTAAGAGGTTTCCATATTAAGATCGGAATCAGAGATAATTGGTGGTGTGACGACTAGGGTTCGTGAAGGAAAAGGGCGTGACATTGAACAAGGGCAGCTGTCTTTAGGAAATGGGGATCAAGGTTTGGGAGAAGGGATATAAGAAGAATGGGGAGGAGTGTTGTCAGCCGTTGATCACTTTTGATCAACGGCTGGGATTTCAGAAGACATGGGTCGGGTTTTTTGGACCGGGTTAGGGATAAAAGGGTGGTTTGGATTGGGCTTGGGGATTGGGCCAGGGATTTGGGGCTTGTCTGGTCCGAAATTAATCCCAAGTTTGGGCCATATTTTAAAATAGGAAATTAAGGTAAAATTAATTTAATGAAATAATTAAATAAATTATAAAAAATTCTATTTATGCAAAGTAATATTTTAAAATAATAGTAGAAGATTATAAAAATGTAAGATATTATTTTGACCTTAAATAAAATGACAAATGCAATAAAATTATAAAATATAGGCTATTGTTGCAAGATTGTGCAAATGGCCTAAAACTACTAATGTAATTACATAAAAATAGAGTAAAATATCTGAAGCAAGTATTATAGATGCCAAAATAATTATTTTAGGTANGTGTAAACTATAGGCTATTGTTGCAAGATTGTGCAAATGGCCTAAAAATACTAATGTAATTATATAAAAACAAATAGTGTAAAATATCTGAAGCAAGTACTATAGATGCAAAAATAATAATTTTAGGTAATTAAGTCATCACAAAATTATTGAAAGGAGTAAAATATTTAAGTAATTTCAATTCAAGAAAATCACTTTTAAAGCTCTGAAAAATTATGAAAGATTATAGAAAAATGCTTGTATAGATTTGTAACTAAATAATGATTCCAAATGATGTTTTGAAAGTATATATACCATTCGAGAAAATATGAGGGCAAAATTGGGTATCAACAGCGACCCCTCTTTACCCGGGGATGATGAAAGAGTTATCGGGTAAAGAAAATGATGATCAATTTTTGCCGAATTGAGTGAGAAATGATGTGATTTGAAAAATGAGGTCAAACCCTGGTTCTTGAGTTGCCTACATATCCTTGGTGTTACGTGAATCAGGTCATGTGTAGTTCTGGATCTAATGGTGAACGAAACCGATGGAGTTATTATAGGAATGGTTGTATGTTTCAGAAAGGGTTCCTTTCGGTAGGATAGTATCAAATGAATTTATGTGAAGTCATGAATGCGAATTTGAAACGTTATGGATGTAGCAATGAACAAATATCTAAACAGTCATAGAGTAAAAGGCGGGTAATTGATGGTGGTCGGTTATGTTTGAAATAATTGCAGGATGTGAATATTGAACGGAAACCGGAGCAAAGATTGCTCCCGTTAGGAGAACGGTTACCTCCTGGATTACTTGCAAAACATAAAACACGATGCATGCAAGTATATATGGATTATTGCGAGAATTTAAACATGATGCAGATTCCCTTCGAACCATGAGGATTGTCTTTTGACGGTGAGGATGGTGTCCTTAGACCATGACGTCCTGGGCCATGAATCATGTGATAAGGGATTCGCATGCCATGAAATGATGTCCTCGGGCCATGAGAATGGTGCCTCCGAACCATGACGCCTTTGAATAATGATGTGCACTTTTAAGAGATCCTCAAGCCATGGAATGGTGTCTTCCGGCTATGAGGATGATGCCTTTAGATCATGACGCCTTTGGACAAAATGGCGATATTTCAGCCCATGAAATGCAAAATATGATGTTTGGCCGTATGCGAAGATGAGACAACACAAGGGTTAGTCTTTGGTAAGATGAGGGCAATGCTTATCCCTAGATGAGTAGAGGATAATGCTAGGTCTTAGATGGCGTAATGGAGATAGCACTTAATCATGAGGAAAAGGCAGTGCTTAGCCTTATGGAATTAGGGAGGCAATGCTTAGCCTCATGCAGGAAGAGGAGACAATGCTTAGTCTCATGCAAGTAAGGGAAGTGGTGCTTAGCTTCATGCAGGAAAGGCAGTGCTTAACCTTATGCAATTAAGGAGGCAGGGCTTAGCCTCATGCAAATAGGGAGGCAGGACTTAACCTCATGCAAATAGGACACAATTCTTAGTCTCATGCAAAGAAAGGCAGTGCTTAGCCTTATGGAATTAGGGAGGCAATGCTTAGCCTCATGCAGGAAGAGGAGACAATGCTTAGTCTCATGCAAGTAAGGGAAGTGGTGCTTAGCTTCATGCAGGAAAGGCAGTGCTTAACCTTATGCAATTAAGGAGGCAGGGCTTAGCCTCATGCAAATAGGGAGGCAGGACTTAACCTCATGCAAATAGGACACAATTCTTAGTCTCATGCAAAGAAAGGCAGTGCTTAGCCTTATGTAGTTAAGGAGGCAATGCTTAGCCTTATGAAGCTAAGGAGGCAATGTTTTGCCTCATGCAAATAGGAGACAATGCTTAGTCTCATGCATAAAAGGCAATTCTTAACCTTATGCAGTTAAGGAGGCAATGCTTAGCCTCATGCAAATAGGAGACACTACTTAGTCTCATGCAAAGAAAGCCAGTGCTTAGCCTTATGCAGTTAAGGAGGCAATGCTTAGCCTCATGCAAATAGGATACAATGCTTAGTCTCATGCGTAAAAGTCAATGCCTAGCCTTATGCAGTTAAAGAGGAAATGCTTAGTCTCATGCAAATAGGAGACAATGTTTAGTCTCATGCAGGGAAAGGCAGTGTTTAGCCTTATGCAAGAAAAAACGATGAGTGACAGTGAGAAAGTAAAGTATTTCTTAGCTGGAAGTGTTTGCGTTTGGTAACTTGTCGTCATGGAGATAGTGATTCGATGTATCTGAGGGTATTGTTGTCTTGTCGTGCCTGCATCCAAAGAAAAATCGTGAGATTTGTGGGGGAAGGTTGGTTTACGCTTTTGTCTTCTGTTTTGCCTTTGCTCCTGTCTTTAGGTCATGTTTGAGTTACTCTGGGTAGCATCTGGCTGTCATAGAAATAAAGTTTTTGAAAAATATGCATACATTTGATAAATATAGTTATGCGATTTCAAATAATTTAGATGAACCAGTGATTGTGACATATTTTAGAGACATTGCGACCTCCTTGCTTTAGAATTTTAAGGTGCCCTAGTTTAAATGCAATACTTTGGTTATTCCGTGTATGACGATGTTGGCTGAACTTGCTTTAGAATTTTGAGGGTCCTCCTCAAAATTCTGCCCTAGTTTTCTGATCATGGCAAAATGAAGATTTTATTAAGATATGACCGAACCCACAGGGCTGCCTACGTATCCCCTCTTAAATGAGAATCAGGTCAAGCGTAGTTCAGTTACATCAGATAAAGAAAGGTAAACAATCCCAAACATAGTATCTCTTGACTGCGTCTGAGTTGATAGGTTTTGGCCAAATTTCTCCATCCACTTCTGCAAGTATAAGTGCCCCTCATATTAGTACTCGATGAACCATGTAGGGCCCTTGCTAATTGGGTTAAAATTTCCATTTGGCTTCATTTTGATGCGGGAAGATCCGCTTTAGCATCAACTGCGCCAGTGTGAATTGTCTAGGCCTGGCCCTTTTGTTGAAAGCTCTGGCCATTCTGTCTTGGTATAGTTGACCGTGACATACTGCACTCATTCTTTTTCCATCAATGAGGGAAAGTTGCTCATATTATCTCTGTACCCATTCTGTGTCGCTGAGCTCGGCTTCTTGTATGATTCTCAGAGAAGGGATTTCTACTTCGGCAGGGATAACCGCTTCAGTACCGTAAACCAACAAATAAGGAGTTGCCCCAGTTCATGTGCGAACTATGGTACGATATCCGAGCAGAGCAAACGGTAGCTTCTCGTGACACTGTTTGTAATTATCTACCATCTTCCTTAATATCTTCTTGATGTTTTTGTTGGCGGTTTCTACAGCTCCATTCATTTGCGGTCTGTATGCT
>AWOL01S0030316.1:5266-18415 GCA_000715115.1 Nicotiana otophora
CTCTCTCTCTCTCTCTCTCTCTCTCTCTCTCTCTCTCTCTCTCTCTCGGTGGGAAGTAGAAGAATGGCATGATGGGCCAAATCCACAAAACGGGTCTCATACTGAGTAACCGTCATACAGCCCTGCTGGAGACGCTCAAACTGACGGTGACGCTCCTCCCTCAATGTGATAGGCAGAAACTTCTCTATGAAGAGTTGAGAGAACTAGTCCCAAGTAAGAGCAGGAGACCCAACTGGTTTGGTCAACAAGTAATCTCTCCACCATTTTTTGGCGGAACCAGTCATTTAAAATACAGCAAAATCGACCATATTGGTCTCCACTATACCCATGTTCCGTAGAACCTCATGACAGCTGTCAAGATACTCCTGGGGGTCCTCTGAAGGGGCACCACTGAAGTGAACAGGAAAGAGCTTGGTAAACCTGTCCAATCTCCATAAAGCCTCAGAAGACATAGCTGGCCCATCTCCGACCTGTGCCGCAATAACCGGCTGAACTAATCCGACTGGCTGAGCTGTTGGAGCCTGATACTGGGGAGCCATCTTCTCCAGAGGGGGAGTGGTAGGAGTTTGGGCTCCTCCTCCAGCCTGAGAGACTGCTGGTGCCATGGGAAATGCGCCAGTCTGGGCCACATTCTCCATAAGGCCTACCAAACGTACCAAAGCGTCCTGAAGTACTGGGGTCGCAATGAACCCCTCCGGAACCTGAGCTGGTCCGATAGGAACAGTCTGGGCTGGAACCTCCTCGCCAATCTCTATTTGAGGCTCCACTGTTGGGGCTGCTGCTAGGGCCCTAGGCTAAGCCCTGCCCCTGCCTCGGCCTCTGGCACGACCTCGGCCTCGACCTCTACCCTGCGTAGGAGCTATCACTGGAGGCTCTGGCTGCTGCTCAGCTGAGGAAGCAGTACGCTTTCTCGCCATCTGCGAGAGAATAAGAGTAGAAGAGTTCAATCAGTATTGCGAAAGCAAATATCGCACGACAAGGAAGAATAGAAGTGAAACTTGTTCCTAAACTTCATAGCCTCTGTAAGATAAGCACAGATGTCTCCGAACCGATCCTCCAGACTCTACTAAGCTTGCTCGTGAATCGTGAGACCTAGGCAACCTAGTGCTCTGATACCAACTGTCATGACCCAAACTTTCCCACCGACGGGACCGTGATGGCGCCTAACATTTTACTTGCCAGGCAAACCAACGTTAGAGAATCATTAAACCAATTCCTTATTTTCATTCATTAAGTAACAATAATTAACTAAAATGAAATATAATAAGTGCAGAATATCATAAAAACTATATTAATTACTACCACCCGGATCTGGAGTCACAATTCACGAGCATTCTAGAATTTACTACAAGTAATAGTCTGAAAGAAATACAACTGTCTGAATAAAAGCAACAATAGAATAAAAATGATAGACGGGGACTTCAAGGTCTATGGATGCCGACAGATCTACCTTAAGTCTCCGGACAGCGGACCAATAGCAAAATCTCGATCAACCAGAGCCGGTATCAAAATTTGCACAGAAAGTGCAGAGTACAGCATTAGTACAACCGACCCCATGTACTGGTAAGTATCGAGCCTAACCTCGACGAAGTAGTGACGAGGCTAAGGCAAGGCACCTACAATCAAGCTGTACAATTTAACAGTGTATATGCAAATAACATGAATAAAGAACCAAACAGGAAATGTCAGGAGGGGAAAACATACTGAGGGGAATACCAGATAAAGAACTACAATAGAATGATCACCGGAGCAGTCAATATACCATGAATCAATAGGAATAGTGAATAGAGTACGGAAAAATGCACGGCATCACCCGTCGTACTTTTACTCTCAATATCACCATAAAATTAATAGAAACGACACGGCATCACCCTTCATGCTTTTACTCTCATATTATGGCACAGCATCACCCTTCGTGCATTAACACTCACAATATGGCACGGCATCACTCTTCTTGCATTAATACTCACAATATGGCACGGCATAACCCTTCGTGCATTAACACTCACAATATGGCACGACATCACCCTTTGTGCATTAACACTCTCCCTTACCATAATGCAATACATAAATAACAACAGGGAGATAGAATAACAAGTACAAACCGTACTTCAACATTTGGTTCTATAATATCAATCTCAACTTGAAATAAAAACTCAATTATCACCCGAAAATCCGTAAACATATTAAGAATGATAATTTGGATAACACTAGTATTACATGTAGCAATTTGGCATAGGAATGAGACAATGTCAGAAAAACAGAGAAACATGGAAAAATAGGTAAATTGGCGGCGCATAGGTACCAGTCACCTCACATATATGCCGCTCACAAGAATTTCACTTAGCAATTAATCTAAGGTTCCTAATTCCCTCAAGTCAGGGTTAGACACAACACTTAACTCGCTTCAAAGGCCACTTAATCCTCAATCACAGTCTTTCCTTTGGAATTCACCTCCAAACCACTCGTATCTATTCAAAAATGACTAAATAATATCAAATATTGCTAAAGGAATCAATTATATTGTATAAATTAAAGTTTTCAAATTTTCCTCCAAAAAGTAAAAAAATTAACCCCGAGCCGGCTTGGTCAAAACCCGAGGTTCGGACCAAAATCCTTTTACCCATTCACTCCCGAGCCCGAATATGTAATTAATTTTGGAATCCGACCTCAAATTGAGGTCTAAATCCCCAAATTCCCGAAATCCCTATTTTCTACTCTAACCCCTAATTCTACCATAAAAACTCTAGATTCTTGGTTGATAATTCAAGGAATGTAATGGGTAATTGAAAGAAAATGGTTTAGAATCACTTACCAACACTTTGGGGAAGAAAATGACTCTTGAAAATCGCCTCTACCCGTTTGGTTCTTGAAAAATGTTGAAGAAATGGCTTAAACCCGTGTTTGATTCTGTTTTATGCACTGGGCGATAGTGTGCATTGCGTTCGCGAGGCCACTGTCACGTTCGCGAAGGGTACTGGCTGCCAAGCCTTCGCATTCGTGAGACGTTGCTCGCATTCACGATGGTTACGCTCCCCTGGACTTCGCGTTCGCGAGACGTTGCTCGCGTTCGCGATGAAAGAACGACCAACCCTCCCCCAGGTCCCCAAGTGCTTTGCGTTCGCGATGAGCAGGTCGCGTTCGCGAAGGGTAAATCCCCCATCACTTCGCGTTCATGACCATGACTTCGCGTTCGCGATGAAGGATTCTCAGCCTCACCAGATTACTCTTCGCGTTCGCAGGAGTACCTTCGCGAACGCGAAGAAGGACATGTTAGAACACAGATTCTGCAGAAAAACCAGATTTCCAAAGTCCAAAACATCCTGTGGCCTATCCGAAACTCACCCGAGCCCTCGGGGCTCCAAACCAAACATGTACACAAGTCTAAAAATATCATACGAATTTGCTCGCACGATCAAATTGCCAAAATAACACCTAGAACTCTAAATTTAGCACTCAAATAAAATTCTCAAGAACACTTTAAAATCCATAACTTCTCAACTGGACGTCCGAATCACATCAAATCAACTCCGTTTCTCACCAAATTTCACAGACATGTCTTAAATATCGTAATAAACCTGTACCGGGCTCTGGAGCCAAAATACGAACCCGATACTAACAATGCCAAATATCGTTCAATTCTTAAAAACAAATAATTTCTAAACTTTTAATTTTCATCAAAAATTCTTAACTCAAGCTAGGGACCTCCAAATTTGATTCCGGGCATACGCCCAGGTCCCATAATTCGATACGGACCCACCGGGACCGTCAAAGTACAGATCCGGACCCGTTTACCAAAAATGTTGACCGAAGTCAACTAAAATTAACTTTTAAGGCAAAAATTCTTATTTTCATTAGTTTTCAACATAAAAGCTTTCTGGAAACCTGCCCGGACCGCGTACTCAAATTGAGGAGGGTAAAAATGAGATTTTTAAGGCTTAAGAGCGCAGATTCGAGTTCTAAAACATAAGATGACCTTTTGGGTCATCACAATAACACGACAGAATATGAAGCTTGCATCATGGGTCTGAACATGGCAATAAACCTAAATGTGCATGAACTGCTGGTGATGGGAGATTCAGATTTGCTTATTCGGCAGGCTCAAGGTGATTGGAAGATTCGAGACATCAAGCTCATTCCATATAGATAATGTGTGGAGGATCTTAGGAAAAGGTTCAAGCATCGAGTTCAGGTACATTCCTAGGTTTCACAATGAATTAGCTGATGCCTTGGCCACCCTGGCCTTAATGCTTCCACATCCGGGTAATACTCACATTGACCCATTAGAAATTTAAATTCGGGATCAACATGGTTATTGCAATATAATTGAAGCAGAACCAAATGGTGAACCATGATATTAAACAGTTTTTGAAAATAAGAGAATATCCGGAACATGCTAATAGGGATCAAAAGAGAACTATTAGGCGACTCTCTAATGGTTTCTTTTTGAGTGGGGAAATCCTATACAAAAGAACTCCGTATTTGAATTTGTTGAGATGTGTGGATGCCGAAGAAGCTGAAATGATTATGAATTAGGTGCATTCGGGAGTTTGTGGTCCGCACATGAATGGATATGTTGTAGCAAAGAAAATCCTTCGGGCAGGATATTATTGGCTTACTATGGAACGAGATTGATTTCGTTTTGTTCGCAAGTGCCACCAGTGTCAGATTCACAGTGATTTGATTCACTCGCCTCCTTCAGAGTTGTATCTTATGTCAACTCCTTGGCCTTTTGTTTCTTGGGGAATGGACGCCATTGGCCCAATCGAGCCAAAAGCTTCAAATGGGCACAGATTCATCTTGGTTACAATTGATTACTTCAAAAAATGGGTGGAAGCTATTACATTGAAAGCAGTTACCAAAAAAGCAGTAGTAGACTTTGTTCACTCCAACATCATCTGTCGTTTGGGTATTCCAAAAATCATTATCACGGATAATGCTGCTAATTTGAATAGTCATCTGATGAAGGAGATATGTAAATAATTTAAAATTGAGCATCGCAATTCTACTCCTTACCGGCCCAAAGCTAATGGAGTTGTTGAAGCTGCGAATAAGAACATCAAGAAGATTCTTAGGAAGATGATCCAAGGTTCTAGACAATGGCACGAGAACCTGCTTTTTGCTCTTTTGGGATACCGGACGACTGTCAGTACATCAGTTGGCGCAACGTCCTACTTATTGGTTTATGGCACTGAAGCGGTCATACATGCTGAAGTTGAGATTCTCTCTCTCCGAATCATTGTTGAAGCAGGGATCGAGGACACTGACTGGGTGAAGTCCCGATTGGAACAATTGAGATTCATTGATGAAAAGCGTTTGGTGGTAGTTTGTTTTGGTCAGTTATACTAACAAAGAATGGCACGCGCTTACAATAAGAAAGTGCGCCCAAGACAATTCGAGGTAGGACAACTTGTTTTGAAATGTATCTTTCCGCACCAGGAAGAAGCAAAAGGAAAGTTCGCCCCGAATTGGCAAGGTCCTTACCTCATCAAGAAAGAATTGTCAAAAGGAGCTCTACACTTGGCAAATATAGAAGGAAAGGTGACTGATATATCCGTCAACGCAGATGCCGTCAAGAGATACTATGTCTGACATGCCTCGGTTGGGGCATTTTTATACTTAGCATTCTCAGGTTGGGATGACGAAAGGCTATCATTCTCGCTACCCAAACACTGGTCAACCCTAGTTATCGCTTTGAAGCCTTGTTTATACTTCTTTTTTTCCCCTCTTTTGGAACCAATGTACTCAAACAAAAAAATGAAAAAAAATCATCATCAAAACAAGTTCATGTTACTTGAACTACGTCCGACCTGATTTGGAAAGAATACGTAGGCAGCCTCACTCTGGGGTTCGGTCACACCAAAATAAAAATTCACATTTTCCTAGTATTCAAATAAACTGGGGCATGATTTTATTTTATTTTCGATGGTTGTTCCCTCAAAATGGTTCCAAAATTTTGTAATTCAGTTGAATAGTTCTTTTTACCTTTCCCTGCTAAGACCTTCTGATCAACTTTTGAGAATGCTAAGTTAGTATACTACGGGTAATGCCTCAGTCATTGAAGAGAGAAAAAATAAATGGGAGAGTCTTATTGGTGAAAATCTTAACGGGCACTATAAGGTAATGATGAGTTGAGAGAAAGGCAAATGAGAGAGGTCAATTGGTGAAAACCCACAAAGGGCATCATTGATCGATTTAGGGCTTCGTATATCCCGAAACAAGCATGGTTAAGACAAAGAACTCAGTTTCAAATTTAAGTTTACAATAGATTTCGAGAATTAGACGATTCAAATGGATCGGGCATCCAATCCAAAATGCATGTCATATTCATTGAAGTCAGCATATTTTCTCCAGATAAGTCCTTTCTTATTTGTTTCCTTTGAAAGGGACACTTCTTGATTAAGTTGTTATACGTATTAGTTCACCTTCTTGTTTTCTTTCGCATTACTTTTTTGAGTCTCTTTCAGTCTAATTTGTCAAAGCAAAGCAAAGAAAAGGCTGCAAAATTGGTTACAGTTTCCCCATTATATAAAGCAAAGATTGCTGGGCATAAACCGTATGGGCAACGACATAAAGCCATATGTGATTTTTCCTGACGAACAAAAGGCTTGAAGGACTGAACAATATTTCAAGGGTCAACAAAAGCTACTCAGTTAAAAGTTGTTTGGGAGCAAGGTTGTTTGCACCACGAACACAAATGGTGATAGGCGCAAAATGGTTAGGTGTTGATGTTGAGAAAGAAGATCTCCAGAAAGAAAAGACAGAATCTCGCGGCAATTTGTACAATCATCGACGGAGTCAGTTTTTCTAACAAGTGTAATGGACGCAATGTCAAGTCACCCAAGCAATCAAGGCCACAAACTGACCACTATTTTAAAAAACTAACGAATCTTTCTTTATTCAGAATAGTAACATAACAATTTTAGGAAACAGTTCGTGAAAAGACGAACACCACCAAGTGAAGTTCTCAAATCCTTGATTTTCTTCCAATATACATGTAATCATGTTATTTTTAGTTTCATTATAGGGAATCAATACCCTATCTTCAACACAGGGTACTACATGCCCTGGTTGCATCACTTTCTGCCAAAATAGGGTACGGCATTCCCTAGTAGCATCCTAGAGTGCCACAAGCCTCATCTTATTGCCAACACAGGGTACTACATTTCCTAGCTGCATTCCTTTCTGCCAACATAGGGTACGACATTCCCTAGTAGCATCCCAGAGTGTCAAGAGCCTCGCCTTATTGCCAACACATGGTACTACATCCCCTGGTTGCATTTCTTGTTGCAAACATAGGATACGACATTCCCTAGTAGGATCCCAGAGTGCCAAGAGCCTCACCTTATTGTCAACACAGGGTACTACATCCCCTGATTGAATTTCTTATTACAAATATAGGGTACGACATTCCTAGTAGCATCCCAGAGTACCAAGAGCCTCACCTTATTGCCAACACAAGGTACTACATCCCCTGATTGCATTTCTTATTGCTAACATAGGGTATGACATTCCCTAGTAGCATCTCAGAGTGCCACGAGCCTCATCTTATTGCTAACACAGTGTACTACATCCCCTGGTTGCCTTCCTTCTTGTTAACATAGGGTACGACATCCCCTACTATAAAATATTACATTTCTTTTTCAATTCTTTATTTTGCAATAGAAAGATAGTTTATTGTATTTTTAATAACTCACAAATTTTTTTAAGTGCAAACTGGGGCAGAAATTTTTTGTTCTTTTTGTTTTGTTTCTAATGGCTTGCAGGTTTTTCTGCAAAGTACGGATTGGATGTGCAAAAATAAGATTCCAGCTCTTGCCAGAGAAAGTAGAACGTTTGATCTCAATACCAGCCGCAACCAGCTTTGACATAATACATGCAGAGACATACGATCTCAAGATCCATATTCTCATCATCTGATCAAGAAACATGCCTATGAGAATATTTCCTAGTTTGTTGCATCGAGAACATCAAGTTTCAGTCTAAAGTCAATGGGGGAAGCAAGTCAAGAATCAAGACAAGACTCCAGATAGCATTTAGATAGGAATTTTGTAACTTTTAGATTTCAAGAGTATGCAATCTTCTTTTCATTTTGATGTAATAGTAGGAACTGCGGACCGGGACTTCGACGGAACCTCACTCAACTCTCTATCGAAGCATACTCCATCACTCTACTTCCATTTGAACTACACATGACCTGATTCCCTTATAACCCGGGATATGTAGGCTGTCTAAAACCAAGGCTCGGTCACATATCTTATTTTCTCTTCTTTTCCTTTTTAAATTATAGTGAGGTCAAAAATCAGTTACCTTGTTCATTTTTTTTACCTGAAAACTCTTCATGTTTCCAAGCAAAGAGGGGCATGCTGTGAACAACTAATTTTGGACCGCACCTAAATTCTATACTATTTTAGTGTAAATATTTCTTTAGGTCTAATCTTGATGTTTTAAATTTTTATCTTACTCTTAATAGATTTTATTCGATTTAATTAAAAAAAAATTACTACTAAACAAAATATAAAAATATTCACATTCTTAGAGTAGAAGCTTTCTTTCTATTTTGTATTAAAGAAAAAAAAAAGATTTGATTTATTTTAATTAAAATTTTAATAAGCAAGCTATAGAATCTTTATTAGTATCATTTAAAATACATATAAATATTTGGTTTTCCTGTAAGAAATGTTAGTTAATCTTCTTATTTAATATTTTAATTTATCTTCTAAAAAATAAATTCATAAATTTGATTTTTAATTAGATAACAATCCCAATCCCATAAATCCATATTTTTAGCCTAACTTTCCACCTTTCATATCCCTCTTCCTCACGTCCCCTCTCACCACAGTTCCATCCTACACTCCCACTCCCTCACATCTCCATCTCCACACACACACAATATATAACCACGATTCCATTATAGTTAGGGGGATAACCCACTTACATATTTTACTTGCATATATATATATATATATATAGAGTTGGGCACTCAAAGGGGGTCCAATTTGTAAAAAAGAGAAAATTTTGAACATGATAGGAAAACAAAAATTGAGAGAAAAGAAAGAAAGTCATCGTTGATTTTCATTTTCTAAATTGAAGTTCTTGTCTTCTCTGTACAGAACAAAAGGTTAGAAATCCATCAATAAAAGATTCTTTCTTTTTAATCTATTTTTTTTCTTTAAGGCTTCTATTTTGGTTTAGTTTTATCTAGATGTTTCGTTATTTTCTCTTTTGTTTTGTTTATGTTTGTTTGTTTAAAATTAGTTTTGTAAGTAGTTAGAGTTTGTTCTTTAGTGTTAAAGTCACGTAGGGATTAAAGTTTAGATCTTTAAGGTGTAATTAAAAAGAATATACTTTAGTTTACTACTTTACTAGTTACTGTAGTTTGGATGACTATATATATTTTATTCTTTTTTTGACCTTGCCTCAAAATTAAAAGTTAATGTTTGTTTATATGTAATTTTTCAGCATGTCCTATTCACTGTTGCGAGGCTAAGATATTCTTTCCTAACTTTTGTTTTGGTGTTAAAATGACGTTATTGCTAAATAAGTAAGAGTATTTAATCAATAAAATTATGTATGATGTTGTGTTATTCATTAATAAGTAGTTTTTGAGGCTTTAAATTAAGTTGACCACGAGTTCTTTATTGACCATTAATTTACGACAATAACACCTTTCAAAAAGATAATTTTACTACCCTTAAAAAATTTATATAAGATCCTTATATCATATTTTGGATTTAGATTTTATTTGAATCTTACTTTATGTGTTGTTTGGAATTTTTTTTTGTTTGTAAGACTCATGAGAGAAGTGGGTGACATTTCCATTGATTAGTTTTTTCTTCTTCTTAGTTTTATGTTGATCTTTCTTTTAGTGTGATTAATAGTGAATATCTATATTTGGTTTTATTTTTGATTTGATTTATTATTTTTAATATTCTTTTATTTTAGCATGTTTGGATTCTGATTTGGAGCTGATAGAGGCAAAATAAATGGTATACTCTAAATACGCTAGAAAACTTTTAGACGCACTCTAAATATTAGCTCATGTGTTCATATCCGAACCTTGGATTGATACGCTTAAGTGATAAAAGGGTCATGTGTGCATTCCCGCGTCTCGATGCCTTTAAATTTAAAATAATTATGTTTTAACCATGTGTACATTCTGTACTTTGGTTTAACATCTAACTTCAAAGAAATACCTTGTGTGCGTATTGCATCTGAATCCAAACCATAAATAAAAAGAAATAATTAATTAAGTGGCAATAGGCAAATCATAATCATTAAAATACAAAAATAGCCAAAAATTAATTTAAGTCTTACATTAGTCAATAAAGCGACCGTGCTAGAACCACGGGACTCGAGGGGTGCCTTACACATTCCCCTCGGTCAACAGAATTTCTTATTTAATCTTCTATTTTCGTAGACCATAAACTAAGAGTCAAACCTTCCTTTTGATGAGGGATTCAAATAAAAGGTGACTTGGAACATCAAAACTTAATTCCAAGTGGCAACTCTAAATACTAAATAATCCCTTTTCGAAACGCCACTTCAAATGGAAAAACTCTTCTAACTCAACCTCTTAATAGGGTTGCATGGAAAAAAAAGAGGTGTGACAGTTATCCTCTGATTATTTGTTTTTAACTTGTTTGATTTTGTCATTTGTACGTAATGATCTATCTATTTCCGATGTGCTGCCATTATTCAATTTCTATTCCGTTAAATATAATCTTTTATCTATCTATCTATCCATACTATATTAAAAATATGAAGGTTCTTAGTGAAATGTTGTTCGCCTTATTTACCCCTTAAAAATAGATTTTACACTAGACAAAATTATCATTTAAATTATTTTCCTAATATTTAGGGGTTTGAAATTAGCTAAACTTTTAATTTTTAATCTTTCCTTATTTGAACTGTGTAGAAAATCTTAACACTAAATTTAACTGAACTTTCCCAACATATGTTCTCCTTAACATGTTCGATAATATTTTAGTTGTATGATGACCCAAAATGTCATTTTTAAATTTAATAAATAATTCTGTATTCTAAGACCTCAAAAAGTACCATTTATCCTCGACTTGGGTGCGCAGTCCATAAAATTTTCTGGAAAGTTTTCATGTAAAAAATGAATTAAAATGTGAAATAGAGCTTTAAAATTCAAGTGAGTTGACTTTGGTCAATATTTTTAGCAAACGAATCCGGATCAGTCTTTTGACTATTCCGGTAGCTCCGTATCATAATTTGGGACTTGGGCGTATGCCCGGAATTTAATTTGGAGGTCCCTACCTCAAGTTATGATCATTTAACACAACTAGCAATTTAAAGGCTAAATATTCCAAGTTTGACCACGGGGTTGACTTTTTGATATCGGAGCCGAAATCGGATTCTGGAAATTTGAACAGCTCCGTTATGTCATTTATAACTTGTGTGCCAAATTTGAAGTCATTCCGTATTCATTTAATATGTTTTGGCACGAGATTTGCAAATTGAAAGTTTAAAACTCAAAGTTTGAATCGGGGTATGAATTGTAATTTCAGTGTTGTTTGACGTGATTTTAGACTCCGAGTCAGTCCGTATTATGTTACGGGACTTGTTGGTATATTCGAACGGGGTCCCGAATACCCCGAGAGTGAAACAGATCAAAATCAGAACAAGAATTGGACTTAAGCAAAATCTGAAATTTTGAGTTCTGGTATAATCGCACTTGCGGAATTTTGACCGCAGGTGCGAGCTCGCAGAAGCGAGACTTCCATCGCAGATGCGGTCTTCGCAGGTGCGGCCTTTTTGCGCAGAAGCGGACGTCGCAGGTGCGATATTTTGTCCGCACATGCGGAACCTCGCCTGACAGCCCCTTTTCGCAGATGCGAGCTCGCATGTGCGAGCCCAGGCACCGCAGATGCGAAAATGCTGGGCAGAATATATAAAATCGGGTCTTAGTTATTTTTACTCATTTTTGAGTTTTGAGTCTCGGATTTGGGAGATTGCAAGGGGGATTTTCACGACTTTGTACTGGGTAAGTATTCTTTATCATATAGTGATTGTATTTCACAAATCCATGTCTATATTCATCATTTATTTCGGATTTAGATGGAAGAAATTGAAATTTTTGTAAAACTTTTCAAAAATAAAAAAATAAGATTTGAAGGTCCATTTGATATCGGAATTGGACAAATTTGGTATGGTTGAACTCGTATCGGAACGGGTGTTCGGATTTCACGAGTTTTTTTCGGGATTTGAGACGTGGGTTTACACTGCCGAATATTTTAATAAATTTCGGATTTTTATCTGGAAAAATTATAAATTCATATGGAATTAATTCCTATGATTAGTATTGAATATATTGAATTGTTTGTGAATAGATTTGAAACTTTCAGAGAAAAATTTAAAAGAAAAAGTTGTGGTTGAATAATTGATTGGAATTTGCAAAGCGAGGTAAGTGTCGGGGTTAACCTTGACTTGAGGGAATAGAACCCTTAAATTGTTTGTTACGTGAATTGCATGTAAATGACATATAGGCGAGGTGACGAGTGTCTATACGTCGTCAAATTAATTGTTTGCCTGCTTACTTGAAAAATTATAAATTATTTTTAATCATAAATTACTTATTATAATAATTATTTCTCTCTTATTTTTTGCAAATATAAATTCTTAAATTCCTGCATTAATTGTTACATGCTATTTGAATTATGTGCCTTAATTGTTATTTGACATTTAGCATAATAAATATTAAACTGCATATTTACTTCCTAATTTCCATAATAATTTGCTATTTGTCATTGTTTGCTTCATAATTAAACCATAATTATTGTATGTTTGTTGTCTCGTAAGTTTATATTAATTGTTACCTTTATTGAAAAAATTTCTTCTATAAGAATTGTCAAATAAAAATATTGGAGGAGCGGGTTGTACGCCACAACAGACTTATTAAAAGTCAATATTGGAGGATCGGGTTGTACGCCGCAACAAACTTATTAAAAGTCAATATTTGAGGATCAGATTACACGCTGCAACAGACTTATTAAAAGTCAATATTGGAGGATCGGGTTACACGCCGCAACAGACTTATTAAAAGTCAATATTGGACAAGTCAATATTGGAGGATCAGGTTGCACGCCGCAACAGACTTATTAAAAGTCAATATTGGAGGATCGG
>AWOL01S0030316.1:18474-31276 GCA_000715115.1 Nicotiana otophora
TGAATATATTGTGAGAGCGGGTTGCACGCTGCAACAGAACTGAATATGAATATATTGTGAGAGCGGGTTGCACGCTGCAACAGAATTGGTTAAAATAATAATGGATTATGACTGCTGGGTTGGTTTCAATTATTATAAATGAGTTACCTATTTTATTTATATTTTTTGTTGTTATTCTCAATATTGCGTACAGGTTAATGTAAGTGAACCGCCTTAGCCTCGTCACTACTTTGTCGAGGTTAGGCTCAGCACTTACCAGTACATGGGGTCGGTTGAACTGATACTACACTCTGCACTTCTTATGCAGATTTTGGAGTTGGTCCCAGCGGCGTACCATAGACTTGCTCGGATTTCAGCTATCAGAGGAGACTTGAGGTATAACTGCATGGCGTTCGCAGTTCTGAAGTCCCCGTCTATTGTACTTTTGCTGTGTGTTTATTTTCAGACTGCCTTATTTTATTCAGATCTTTATTTGTATTTATTTTAGAAGCTCGTGCACTTGTGACACTAATTCTAGGATGGTATTTAGATACCGTTATTATTATGGATTATTTTAAAATTGCTTCCGCATTTGCTTCCTTGTTATAAATAAATTTAAAAATTATTTTAAAACGGTTAATATTATTCTAACGTTGGCTTGCCTAGTAAGTGAAATGTAGGCGCCATCACGGTCCGAAGGTGGGAAATTCAGGTCATGACAAGTTGTCCTAAACATGTTCTCTTTTTTCGCTTTTTCTTTTTGTATCCTTAATAACTAAAATATTCCATTAAATAAATAATTTCATATTCCATAAATTTGTTAACAATCATTTTACTAACAATATCTATTTAACCAATTGAATCTAGGCATCAACACGAATTCTATCTTCTCATACAGAAAAAGCACTAACTCATCAACATAAATAATTGAAGGCAATGTCATATAGGACAGAATTATGAGAGGAATTCTAATTAATCTATTTCGAGAAGATGGTGAAACAAAACTAATTAAAGAGATAAAATAAGGAATCTATCCATTATTTATTATTATTACTATTATAAAAGTTAGAAAACTTAAAATAATCAGTTGATAGATCCACATGTCCACGAAAATTTGAACGATCATTTTATTCTTCAATCAAACATTATTCTTAAAATATTTTTGTAATAAAAAATAAATTTTACATTATAATAAGTACTACTATTAAATATAATTATTATTTTTTGCATAGTATATGAAAACTACAGTCAATAATTAAAATAAATAACTAAAACAAATATTTAAAATATAAGAAAAGATAGAGAGAGAGAGAAAGGTGGTTGGCAGGAGTCAACATCACTAATCATCATTCTACATATACAAAAATTCAAAAATAAAATGTAAGACTAACTTTTTTATCTTTTGAAAGTAGAATTCTAATTTGATAAAATTATATTAGTTGTTAAATATTTAAAAATAAGAATGAGATAATATTAAAAAATTGCATAAGAAAATTATTATCTGTTTTCATGAAAGGTGAGAGAAAATATAACTCTTTAAATTAACTAATTAGTAAAAAATAAATTATTTATTTTTTTATTTATAAAATTCATCATACAAGTAAAATTATTTTTCAAGTTGACAATTAATTATTTAATTTTTTTAAATAAGAAGATCAATAGCAGTGAAAGATATTGGCTATAGTATAGTATTAAGAGTGAAATTACTACAAATAAAACTTGAAGCAATAAGATGAAATAGCAAAAAATAAAATATATTCTAAAATAAATGAATTGTCATTAATTAAACTCCCCCCNATATAAAATATATTCTAAATTAAATGAATTGTCATTAATTAAAAAATTTCCCCCAACAAATTACATCTTCCTATATTTTTCATATATTAAGTTACTATTATAAAATATTCACTCAACATTAGTCATTGTTTTGAATTTATGTCATACTAATCAATTTTTTTCTATGAGGATCAACCTCTTCATACTCAAATCTCTAAAAGACCTTTATCAACAAAAACAAAATCTCTAAAAGATCAAATTATTTTATTTTATTTTATTTGCCAATATTTAAAGAATCATGATAAAAGTATTTTCGTGTTATTTGTTTTTCTTCAGTATTAGGTTATAGAAATAACAATAATATTTTGTACGATATTCTTGAAAGAAGTTCTTATAACTTATACTTTTCTAATAATTCTTATTTTACAACTCAAACACATTACTTAATAATATTTATACTATTATTTAAAATAATTTATTTGTCTATGTGAATTCACGCGCAAAGCGCGTACCCTAAGACTAGTAAGTTAAAATATATAGAGCAGTAACATAGAATTTCAATCAGTGGATTATTGCTCTGATAACATGTTATGGAGTATTAAAACTTAAATACAAGAGAATAGGTTTTAATTCAAGAGAATAGTAATAAAACTATATTAGCGTATTGATCACGCCCAATTATGCCTTGTAAAAAGGACTTAGCAGTCGTTGTAAATATATTCCGGTTAATAAGTCCGGAATCGAATCCCACATGGAATTAACCTATTAAACACAACTACTAGACTCGCACAAATTCACGCAGTCAATCTTCAGAAATATTTAAGTAACAAGTTTGATGTTTACTAACTAAATATCACGTAATGAAAATGCAATAATTAATAACTAACTACGAACGGGTTGTAGACAAGAATTGAAATGATCTAAGGTTATGATTTCCCCTATTGTCGGAATCCTTTCCGCTACGTTTTCTATAAGTTTTCCTAAGTCTTCTCTACCGATCATGAACGCTCTGAGTGTTGTAATTCTCTCCCGAGTAACTATCACAATTTACTAGACATATTCTCGTGAATTACGCTAGCTGGCATTAAGTACGGCTCACTCGGATCGCACCAAGATTTCGTTATCCCTAATCCCATCTTTAAACCCTCCGTATTGATTCCTCATATACGTTAGGAGTGATGTTGTTCAATAATTACCTAAATATGCACTCTCTCCCGAGTAATACACACTAAATAGGCACAGTCGATTGAGGGCCCTTCAATCAACAACAATAATAATATAGTTGAACAAATAGAGAAAATACTACGGCAAATCTATATTAACGTAACAGGAAAATCATCCTCCAATAGGTTCCATCAAAACCCTAGATTAGGAGTTTAGCTAATCATACTCATAGTAACAATATCTCAGATGTTTTGCATAATTAAATTACAAAGTAAAGATGAAAGGATGTAGAAATCAATGATTCTAACTCCTAACGGTTGTTTCACGAGCTATCCTTGCCTTCGGTTGCAAAACTCCTTCAGAAGTGGTGTTTTATGTCTATTTATATGTGTAGGAAAAGACCTAAACGACATAGGCCAAGTCCTAGTCAAACCAGTAGACGAAATAAGCTTTCAAAGTTCGGAGTGTGCGCGCCTCATACCTCGCCTCATGAGGCTTCACGCGAGCAGGACCTCGCCCCAGACCTGGCGTCGCCAACCTTAACGCGAGGTGGACCTCGCCTCCTGCCTCGCCTAGCCTGCTCCCACGCGAGATAAAAGGATCGCCCAGCTAGCTTTCACATTTATCCACTGCTCACTTTTTTCTTTCTTCTTTTCAACTGTTTTCAAGCACGCTTTAGACTTTAATTATTCCTTTTGCTCTACTTTCATCTCCAATTCACCTACACATAAACTAGACTCCATTACGCATAAATAAAGTGTAGTTTATCATTAAAGCATACAAAATGTAAGGCAAATAATATACTAAAATATGGAATTATAGCCACACATCAATACCCCACACTTAAACATTACTCGTCCTCAAGCAATCAAACTATACTTATAGACACAACCTTTTTAAGAAATTCCCTTAACTCATGACACCAAGAATCTTTTAAATAGTCTAAGCACAAAGGTGTAACATCCTCACCTCAAGATTTGACTCATAAATACCATGCCTTATTCACAATTCACTTACTTACTCTAACATGGAGGTCAATGACATTTCTTTTCCTTTATGAATCACGTTCCCTCACCCAACAAAGAGCTTAGTTCCACACACAATGAATTTTAAGAACGTAGGAACTCAATATAGAAAAAATTCACTAGCTCTCAGAAATAATATTCATATGCCACAAATGATGCACCATAGGCTTGCCTGTAGTATAATACTCTACTAATCGAGCTCATTTAGTCTAGGATCAAGTAAGACTTTAATTGGTTGTACTGTAGGCTGCGGGTCGGGTAGAATACATTTGGATATGAGTGACTACACCTCCCTTAAGCACTTTAATACATATACTTTAATACTACAGCCCATACTTATGGTAAACCAGAATTCCACCTTCACTTCAATTTATATAACCCCATACTTCTTTAAGCACAAGTATATCACTAGCCACCACCATCAAGAATTATTTTTCATACAATACAGCTATTTTCTTCTTCTTCTTCTTCTTCTTCTTTTTTTCTCTTTTTTTTTCTTTCAATCCAAGTGGCTTTTATTGACATATATGTTTTTCTTTCTTTCAAACGGTACACCTTTCTCCTTATTTCATTTGTTCCACTCAAAAGTCAAACCACCACCCCATACTTTAACTTTTACATAATTCATCACAATTCAAGTGCTCATGAGAGGTGACAGGGTTCAAATATATGGTCGATTCAAACAAAGGGGTACGACTTGTACTATGGTTACCAAAGAAACATGATTATAGGCTCAAAGGGGTTAACTACGTTATATGACATTTAAGCGGGTAAACTCTATATATCTGGCTCAACAAAGAAACGCCTATATCACTTTCCAGACTGAATAAGACTACCATTTCACTTTCCACACGCATGGGGCAAGTTCTAGACATCAAATGCAATGCACTGAATATATACAAACCTCACACATACATGGCACATAACTCACTCAGGATTGGTTTTATCACGACACTCCAGTCAAAGCGGTCAAGCAAATTTAAGAATCTACGATTTAAGGTACTTATACTAGAGTCAAAAACTAAGCCTAAGCGTCATAACCAGAGTACTAATTATTCTCAAGGCATAACAAAGTTAAGAGATATCGTTGAAATTCAATTCATAGCTCAGTAATTTCTATTCCTAAAAATTAAAACTAACTACACCCAGTTCAAATAAAACCCTTGGAAAAGAACTGCGGCTCAAAGAAAAACCAAGAGGGAATTACTACACTACTTAAAAGAAAATCTTTTTGATTTTTTTCTTTAGACTTAATTCCCTCAAGAAAACTGTCTAGGAGACCCATCGTCGGGAAGAGTCTAATTTGTTTCTACTTTTTTTTAAAGGCTAAGACAACACTAACTAAAAACAAATATCTAAAACAAGACTAATTTGTTTTTTACAAGTCCCCACCCCACACTTATTTCATGCAATGTCCTCAGTGCATATACAAATGACAAAACAAGAAAAAAAAATGAGTAGGGTGTAGGGAAAACTCCCTGATCAAGTTGCGTCCTCGCCATCATCCTCTGAGGCTACCCACTCCTCGTCTTGTGCTTCCTCCTTATCATCATCATCATCCTCATCATTTGACTGCTCTGGCTCGGCCTCGGACTGCTCAGGTGTGTTAACATCCTCGTCCTCAGGGAGTTTGTATCCATCACCTATCCCAACCAGCTGCTGGGCATGAGCATTGAGCGGGTACCGTTGCTCCAATATGGCCCTCTCCTCTGTTGTGGACGGTCGTCCCCCTATCCGAAGCTGCAAGTCCATCATCCCATATAAATGGTCCATGAAGTTGTCATCGCGTGCATTGCGCTCAGCCCCTGTCAGTGAAGTTGTGGTGTTCTCCTCCTTAACCCGGACATTTGTGAGGTCAGTTGGTCTTATGGGTGGAGAAATGATGTGATCTAACTCCTTCTCCTCCTCCACTTCTTCTTGCCGCAAGTACTGAGTTAGTATGTTTGCAAAGTGCATTCGGTCAATTTTCTTGCTAGTTCGCACTTGGGTCATCTGATAACTTATCAAGTGGCCCACATTCACCCTTTGGCTCGTCATTAAGTGATACAACACACAAGTCTTCTCACGGCTAATGAGAGTGTCATGGCTGCACGGTAAGAGCCGTGAATTGATCAACTTCAACCATACTTGCGCTTTTGCCTTCATATTCTTCTTTGGGAACTTCCTATGGCAGTTGGTTTTCTTATCCCGCACCCAAGCCACCACAGAGTTGACACCCAAAGAGTGTGTCTCCTCAACTCTCGATAAGTAGGACGGACTATGAAGTGATCCAAGGGTTCCCCAAGAACATCCAGAGCACCTAAGAAATTGCATATTGCCGAGGCTGAAAAATCTATCAACCTTCCATGAATAGGCACCAGCTATTCAGGATCCTCTGGATCAAACCCAGCATAAAATTCCCTCATAAGATTGACGTTGATCTCTCCAGAGTTTCGGAACACATAGCTCAACCCCAGCTCATTGATGCCTCTCCAAATAGTGTGGCACTTGGCTTTCAAGCGACGCTCATGAATAGCAGCTTCCGGATGTATATGTTTTGGTCTACAACGCTTGTACCAATCCTTAACATGTGGGGGTATGCTTTTGATTCCAAATTCCCGTTGGCCCTGAGGTTGTGGACGATTGGCTGCAATAGTTGCAACTGCTCTCAGTCCTTCACCTTGACTGGAAGTAGCCCCCCCCCCCCCCTTTTTCTGGGGAGGTGTGGAAGTAGCTTTAGCCTTAGACGAAGCAGTGGATGTGGCTTTGCCTTTACCGGTATCTTTTCTTGGAGGCATATTTGTACCTACACAAGTGAGCATAAATCAGTTTAAGCGGTATTGCAACCTCTCAAAACATGGTCTTGCCACCTACACTTAGAGTTTAACATATGATTATCAATAGTTTTCAAGGTTACTCAGACTTAACCTCATCGTTTCTTAGCATGAGAATCAAGCAATGACACATGGGTGCTTCTTCCACATTCGAAGCATCGGGCTACCAATGATCCACCCCCACACTTTAGATTTTAAAGTTGTGCACAACTACATAGCACTAATCTTATAATCCCGGAGACTCGGGCTCCAATGGGGACAAAGAATCCCTTTGAGACATTATAACAAACACTTAGCATACACTAGTTCCATGGGAGTGCTTGTAGGTGTGATGGATTGCCTCACCCTCCCAAATCATCTTGGGAGTTCTGTACTACCACTTGTTCACACAATAGCAACACCATTCATATGGGGTTCATGGGGTTGGAACACACAAACACATGGTTACAATGAAGAACAACACCAAAAATTTGTGTCCAATATCATGCATTCACCCAACTCGAAATTGCCAAAGAATGGAGATAGAAACCATACCTTAGATGTTTAAAAGAAGGGATTTGCCTTTGAATTGTTGTTGCAAGTGAAGGAATTAGCAGAAGATTGCTTGTATTCAATGGAGTTGTGAGGGGGAGGGTTTGGCAGTGTTCTGCGTGAGTGTGTGAGGGTGTGTTTTGTGAGTAGTGCGGTTTGTGTGGGAGGAGAAGAGGAAAATTGGGGCGTGCAGTGTGTTTTCTTTTAGGCGTGGGTGTTTTAAGTTGGGTTTTTTAAGAGGGGGAATTAAAGGAAAACAAAACAAAAATAAAATAAAAGCAAAACAAACTAACCTTGCGACGTGAGCTCTCAGGAGAGCGACATACCTGGCGAGACGAGCTCAGAGGCAGGCGACGCGAGGGATTCTGCGAGATGTGTCTCGCTATAACCCATGCGAGGCGAGATCCTTAGCGAGCTCAATACCTGGCGCCGCATGGCTTAATGCCTAGCCTAGCTCGCTGGAGACCAGGCAATGCGAGATACTGCGTACGACTTGCCGAAATCACCTGCAAACATGTTAGTTCCTAAAAACAAAAAGTAAAAATTCTAACTACACTAAAAACCAACTACGAATTGGGTTGCCTCCCCACGAGCACCATAGTTAATGTCACGGCATGATGAATACAACATTACAATGGGTTGCCTCCCATGAAGCGTATGATTTAACGTCACGGCATGATGTAGGTAATCGCACTTAAGGGACACTCAACATTGGTGGCTCGAGCAAATGAGTCATTGACACTACTTTCGCATCATTCATGCCTAAATAATGTTTTAACCTGTGCCCATTGACTTTGAACGTGCGAGAGTCATTTTCTGAAGCAATCTCTATGGCTCTGGTGGGGTGAATCTCTACCACACAAAATGGTCCTGACTATCTTGACTTCAATTTGCCCGGAAACAACCTCAATCTCGAATTGAATAATAATACCCTGTCTCCCGGCTTAAAAATTTTGCTCAAGAATATTTTTGTCGTGCACCAGTTTCATTCTTTCATTGTATAACCTTGTACTCTCAAAAGCATAGTACCAAAACTTGTCAAGTTCATGCAACTCTGTGACTCTACTAGTTCCAGTGGCCTCCACGTCTAGATTTAATTGTCGCAACGCCCAGAAGGCTTTATGCTCTAACACCATCAGCAAGTGACATGCCTTTCCAAACACCAATTTATACGGCAACATTCCAATCGTAGTTTTGAATGCAGTGCGGTAAGCCCATAATGCATCATCCAATTTTCTTGCCCAATCAGTCCGAGTAGCATTTATAGTTTTGGTCAAACATTCTTGATTTCTCTATTTGACACCTCGACTTGCTCACTCGTTTGTGGGTGATACAGAGTGGCAGCTTTGTGGTGAACTCCATATTTCTCCAACAACCTTTTAAAGGCTCGGTTGCAGAAGTGGGTACTCCCATCACTGATGATAGCTCTTGGATTACCAAATCGCGTGAAGATGTTCTTTCTCAGGAAACCAATAACTGCCTTCGCTTCATTTGTAGGAAGTGCAACGACTTCTACCCATTTCGAGACATAGTCCACCGCTACAAGTATGTACTTATTATTGTATGAGCTAACAAATGGTCCCAGAAAGTCGATTTCCCACACATCAAACACTTTTACCTCTTGGATCGGGTTCATGGGCATCTCATGTCGACGGGAAATATTCCCCGTCCATTGGCATTCATCACAAATTTTCACCCAGAAGTGTGCATCTTTAAACAGCGTCGGCCAATAAAAACCTGACTCCAACACTTTAGCCGTTGTCCTTGCGCCTCCAAAATGTCCTCCATATGGTGAAGCATGACATGCGTGCAGAACAGAAGATTGATCTATCTCGGGAATGCATCTTCGGATCATGTTATCAAGATAAATCCTAAACAGATATGGTTCATCCCAGAAATACATATGACAATCACAAAAAAACTTTTCCTTTTGCACAGAATACAAGTCATAAGGAACAATACCGCTTGCCAGGTAATTTGCAATATAGGCATACCATAAAGTAGCATCGAGGCTCGTCGCTAAGAGTTGTTCATCCGGGAAAGTCTTCACAATCTCTTCCACCTCAACCTTCTTCTTGTCTCCTTCCAGCCTAGACAAGTGATCGGCTACTTGGTTCTCCGTTCCCTTTCGGTCACGGATTTCTAAGTCAAATTCTTGCAGTAGTAGCACACATCGAATCAGGTGCGGCTTTGACTCCTTCTTCTCCATTAGGTACCTAAGAGCAGCATGGTCAGTATAAACAATTACTTTCGACCCTATCGGGTATGACCTGAATTTGTCAAATGTGAACACCACTGCTACTATCTCCTTCTCGATCACTGTGTAATTTAGTTGGGCACCACTCAAAGTTCTATTTGCATAGTATATTGGATGCATGACTTTATCTTTTCACTGCCTAAGAAATGCTCCCACAGCATAGTCGCTCGCATCACACATCAGCTCAAATGGTTGCCCCTAGTCGGGTGCAACTATGATAGGTGTTGTCACCAGCCTCTTTTTCAATTCCTCAAAAGCTACCCTGCAATCATGAGAAAACACAAAAGGGTGATCTTTTTCAAGCAATTTACATAAGGGGTTAACAATTTTGGAGAAGTCTTTTATAAATCGTCTATAGAAATCGGCGCGGCCAAGGAAACTTCTTATTGCTTTGACAGAAGTGGCTGGTGAAAGCTTTTCTATCACATCAACCTTTGCACATTCTACCTCAATGCCTTTACTCGACACTAGGTGCCCCAATACTATACCTTCCTATACCATGAAATGGCACTTTTCCCAGTTGAGCACCAGATTAGTCTCCACACATCTTTTCAGTACTCTTTTCAAATTCTTTAGGCAATCATCGAATGAGTCTCCCACCACTGAGAAATCATCCATAAAGACCTCCATTATGTCCTTTACCATATCTATGAAGATGTCCATCATGCACCTTTGAAATGTGGCGGGTGTATTGCATAGGCCGAATGGCATTCTCCGGAAAGCGTAGACGCCATATGGACAAGTGAGTGACGTTTTCTCTCTATCTTCCAGAGAAATGGAGATCTGATTATACCCTGAGTATCCATCCAGAAAGCAAAAGTAGGACCTCCCGACCAGTGTATCTTGCATTTGATCATTGAACGGCAAGGGAAAGTGGTCTTTTTGGGTGGCTTTGTTTAATCTTCTGTAGTCCATACAAATTCGCTATCATGTGACTGTTCTTGTTGATATCAACTCGTTGTTATCATTTTGCACTACAGTCATCCCACCTTTCTTTGGCACATATTGGACTGGGCTGATCCAGTTGCTATCGGAGATGGGGAAAATGATCCCCACATCTAACCACTTTATCACCTCCTTTTCACAACTTCATTCATGTTGGGGTTCATCCTTCTTTGATGTTCTCTGGAAGGTTTGTGGCCATCTTCCAGTAGAAGTTTATGCATAAAGAAGGCCGGGATGATAACCTTAATGTCTGTAATGGTCCAACCAATTACAGTTTTGCACTCAATCAATACCTGCAAAAGCTGTTCTTTCTGCACATCTAACAAATCAGATGAGATAATAACAGGTAAAGTTGAGTTAGGTACCAAGAAAGAATACCTGAGATGAGGTAGTAGTGGCTTTAGTTCCAACTTTGGTAGCTCTTCTATCGATGGCTTAGCTGGAGGAGTTTTCTTTTCTTCTAAGTGCAAAGGCTCAAAGTCGAGCTCTCTTTTCCAAAACCCTTGGCCTTAAAGAGCCAGTACCCACTCCGCCAAGTCCTCTCCATTTTCTTTATCTAAGTTTATGAGACAGGCTGCTAGAGGGTCTTTAGTGTTCAAGGTCTCATCTTCCTCCTCCAAAATTACATCCACAGCTTCTATTAAAGAGCAGTTAGCAAATTCACTTGGTCGCCACATAGATTTCTGCACATTGAATGTTATCTCTTCATCATTTAGTCTCATATTTAGCTCTCCAGTTTCATAATCAATTAAAGCTCTCCCAGTGGCCAAGAATGGTCTTCCCAAAATTATGGGAATCTCCTCGTCAACCCGGCAGTCCAGAAAGACAAAATCTGCTAGGAACACAAACTTCCTAACCTGTACTAGTACATCATCAAGGATACTTGATGGCCTCTTCATTGTACGGTCGGCTAGATGTAGTAGCATGGATGTGGGTCTTGCTCTTCCAATGCCTAACCTTTTGTAGATAGCCAAGGGCATCAAGTCTATGCTTGCCCCCAAAATCACACAATGCTTTAGCAAAAGCATAGCTGTCTATCGTACATGGGATTGTGAAACTCCCTGGGTCTAATAACTTCTTAGCTATGGGTCTCGTTACGACTGCACTACAGGTTTGGGTCAATGTAACAGTGGACAGGTCTTGGACATCGAATTTGCGAGACATTAAATCTTTCATTATTTTGGCATACCCAGGCATCTCCCGCAAAGCGTCAATCAGTGGAATGTTCACTTGGATTTGTTTCAACATCTCCATGAATTTCTTATACTGCTCATCCTTATGATATTTTGTCAATCTCTATGGGAATGGTCCTGGAGGTCGCTTCCGTCCTGTGATTTAAGTTTTATCTTGCCCATGCACTGCTTCTACTGTCGTTTCTTGTGCTACCTCAGTCTCTTTCGCAACCTCTTTTTCTTTGCTTGTGCTCTCTTGTGCATGTTGTACCGTCACCTCAGTTAACCTTGTTGAATCATCTATCTCAATGGGTACTGGCAAAAGTGTTTCCGTAGGTCGGCTTTCGCGAACAATTTCTTGCTCCAGATCTAGGTCTCTACTAGTTCTTAGACTCACTTCCATAAGCTGTTTCGGGCCCTACTCTTTTGGATTGACTTGTGTGTGTGCAGGTAACGTCCCTTGGGGAAGATTATTTAGAACCATCGAAATCTGTCCTAATTGAATCTCAATTCCCTTTATCGATGATTCATGTGATTCCACTCTCTCTTGCATTTTTCCATTGGACCCAATCAGTTGTTGCAGCATTCCTTTAAGTTCAGCAAACCCATCATCTTGTCTCACTATCTGTTGTTGTTGAGGCTGTTGATAAGCTAGCTGCTGATTTTGCTGGTTGTAACCCTGTTGCCTTTGGTAAGGCACAACTTGACCCTGTGGTCGCATAACTCCAGGATTGTTGCTGTTATTATACTGCTGATGTGCTGGCCTATATTATTGATTCTGCTGCCCCTAATTCTGACCACCTTGCCTCTGTCCCCCATAGTTGGCCACATAGTTCATATCTTCCTCATAGTGCTGGTTGTCACCTTCCGCACTCCACGACCATACATATGGTTGGTTAATGCATGGTGTACATAAGCCCCCATTAGTTGCGTTAACTATGTGTACCTGCTTCTTCTGGCCTGATTTATCGATCTTTTTAGTGAGGATACTCATTTGCGTCATTAGAGGGGCCATATTTTCAGCTATGGAGTTGTTTGGGTCCAAATCCACTGAATGAACTACAAGAGTGATCGTAAAGTCTCTTGTCATCCATCCTGAGTTTTGGGCCATTTTGTCAAGTAGGATCTTGCATTCTCTGA
>AWOL01S0030319.1:0-32388 GCA_000715115.1 Nicotiana otophora
CTTTGAATTCCTTCCACATATTCGTATGCGCATATGAGCGCTCGGTATCAGCTGTGCATCGCCAGCTTGTGATTTTTTGAACGAGGGTCAAGAGGTGTATTCTGTGTTTTGGTAATGGGCCAGTCTCGAGGACTTGAGGCCAAGTTTTAGACCGCAGCTTAGACTCGGTAACTTCAGTTGTAACTTGTATATTTGGACTCATATGTCCGATAATATCCTTACGAGTGGAAGTTGTGGCTCGATGAGCAGCGGAATGGCTTTGTGATGAGTATGATGTAAATGAGGGATGTATTAAGACGATTTGAATATGATGAAAAGTGTTCCCTTGAAATGTAAAGAAATGGCCACTAGGTGCTTGATTTTCGTTTTAATGTAACGTACAGTCTCGAGTATAAATGTTTGAAGGATCTTTCATATCGTTAAACTTTTGGGGTAAATTAAATTCTCATGTATGGGTAATGAGTTTGGAAGCAAAATTAACTAAGTGATTGCATAGTAATTGTGACTGTGAAAAGATATAACAAGATACCAGATTGAGGCTAAGCAGGTGGATTATCCCCTGCGGAATAATCTATGTAGGATTATTTCTTATGATGTGAGTGGAGAGTTTCTTTTCTGCCGACAGGTTGTATCGGTGGAGATTTGAATCTGAATCTGGCTGAAAAAGTTGACTTGTGTGTTAAGAGGATGAATACGTGCTTAGCAGATGATTGAGGTATTTTTATGGTTGGCGTTGTATGAACTTGGGAAGAAGTTTCGTTGGACTGACTATGGCATTATGGCAGTAAGAGAGTATTGGTATTGTGAGTTATGGAATGTTTTAATCTATGGATTTGAGCCAAGTGGGGGAGTCTGCTATTGACCATTTGATTTCATGGTTAGGTGTTAAAGTTTAATTTTGGTCAGAGGCATACTTGTGGGTTAGCTATGACTTGCAGAGGTTGAGATCGAGGATGACTCGAATAAGGAAATTCCTGGTTAAGGATTATATTTCACGTATGAGTAACTGAAATTCGCGGGATGAGTGAGTTGTTATTGGTGAATGATGTAGTGCGCACGGAGTATGAATTTGATATGTAGTGTTAAAGTAGAGTTACTTTTTTGAGTGTTGTGGTGCTAATGGGGCACGTGTCTTTTGGCCCATTTGGGCGGTGCAATTAGGCTTGAGCAAAGTGGGTGACTCCCGAGAATATTTCAGTGGGTTTGAGAATTATACATAGCAATTGAGAATGTTTCCGGACTTATGTAAATCCGAGATTTGCGTTTGATGGTGCCTGGACTTGTGGAAATTCTATATGACTATAGATTCTACAATATTTTTGTGTAAGGAAGGTAAGAAGAGAAATTTCAAATTCACATAATGTATTCTCAGAGTGAGTGTTACAGTTGTGGTATTTTTGGAGGTGCTTAAGAAGAATACTATTATTACTTGGTGTTGTATGAGAAAGGGGCGAACTTCAGAAGGCGCATTGTATTTTTACTTATAGATGTATAAATTAGTATTGCGGTACTCACATGGTTGATAGACTGTTCATATTCAAATTTTTGTCAAGTGGCACGGAAGAACTTTTAAAGTATTTCTCTTGAGATGATCATGTATAAGAGAGGTGTTAGGTATTCGGGCGGTGGAGATGGAATCAAATATGGTGATTCGCATGTTCTATGGATGCGGAGATTGGGAGTTCCCAGGAGTAGATTGTTTCATGGTTGTGGACTGTGAAGTTGTGGCCGGAGTTGGCCATATGATAGAATGTATTATGATTCAGTCATTATGGATTTTTGGAAGAACTTTTATCTATTTTTGAGTAACCCGAGTTGATTTGGGGGTCCATAGGTAGGCCCAATTAAGATGTGTATTCTACACCGAGCTGGAATGGTTGGCTCCATACTGCTATTATTGAGGGAAGTGTGATTTGGTTGATGTTGAACTTATTCGTGTTCTCAAGTGATCTGTGAGTTATTCCTTTATGCTACGAGGAGTTGTGATTCATTGGTTATGTGCACAGATGGTGCGGTTCTATTTGAGTTTTATAGCGGAATTTGAGTGTGATGAGTAATTGGGTATTGCATGATCAATAGCGTAATGGTTATGTCCTTTCAGGTTTTTGTGTGGTATTTTTTTCATTTGCCTCTCCGTCATTATTAAATTGGAGTAGGGTGGCTCGGAGTATATAATATGAACCTTGTGTTAGAATCGGGTGATGGTTCTACGGTGTATGATGAATTTTCAGCATTTTGTTGTGGAAGTACTTGTTAATCTGGCGGGGAAGTTCTATCATTTGAGTCATTTTCCATGATTGGGTACATTTGAATTGTTGCGTATTAGTGCACGGATGGCACGAGTTGTGGCTCCGAGTTATATTGGTGCGGTATGTCTATGAAGTAGTTATGTTTAGTAATATAAGGTCATTGGACCTGGAATGGGTACTATCAGGTTTAATTTCGGTATATTCAGGAGTATAATATTGAAAGTCCGCTCAGAAAGTGATTATGGTTTCTGTTGGGCGACAGACCTCCATGACTTGTTGGTCTGATAAAGGGTTACGAGATTCTGCATGTTTCTTTTATTATCAACAATGTACGAAGGTTTTGGGATGAGGTTTGGTTCGATATGGATTTAATACTAGTATGCAGTTGGTTTTGGAGTAGTTACTGCGATCAGGAATAGTACTACGAGCATGCGAGTTGTGTAATATGCTGGGTGATTATATCTGTGGTTATAGTTATAGATCGATGCAGCTTATTCAGACTTATACAGTATGTAAATGTAAGATTCATGTCTTGAAAGAAATTTTAAAGGTTAGAAATTAAACTCCAAGGTTTATGGGCTAAGGTTAAATTAATGATTTTCAGTTGCATTGTGTAGTCAAGCCTATGTGGGATAGGGTGACGTGGGTTCACCCCCGGGTACGTGTGTGGTAAGATAGAATGGTGATTTGATGGCTTGGAAACAACTCTTGGCACGTTCGAGGACGAACATATATTTAAGTGGGGGAGAATATAATGACCCGACCGGTCATTTTGAGTATTACAACCTTGCTTCCCCCTTTACTGCTCAAATTGTACTTCACAGTTGTTGTGTGAGTTGCCGGGGTAATTGGTTCGGCTCCGGTGAGGTTTTGGAATGAATTTGAACACTTAGTTCCAAGGGTTAAAGCTTAAGTTATAATAGTGATCGGATGTCAACTTATGTGTAAATGACCTCAGAATTTAATTCTGATGATTCAAATAGCTCCGTATGGTGATTTTTGACTTAGGAGCGTGTCCGGAAAAATTATTTGGAGGTCCGTAGTGGAATTTGGCGTGAATTGCGGAAAGTTGAATTTTTGGGAAGTTTGACCGAGGAGTTGACTTTTTGATATCGGGGTCGGAATCCGATTCTGGAAATTTGAATAGGTCCGTAATATGAAACGTGACTTGTGTGCAACATTTGAGGTCAATCGAACGTGATTTGATGTGTTTCGACGTAAGTTATAGAATTTGAAGTTTCAAGGTTCAATGATTTCGGATTGAGGAGTAATTCATCATTTCGATGTCGTTAGGTGTGATTTGAGGCCTCGAGTAGGTCCATGTTATGTTATGGGACTTGTTGATATAATTGGTTGAGCTCCCGGGGGCCTCGGGTGACTTACAGATGGTTAACGGATCAAATTTGGACTTAAGGAAATGCTGGAACTGCTACCTACTGGTGTGATCGCACCTGCGAAGATTTTGATCGCAGGTGCGAAGCCGCATGTGCGTGAAATAAGCCGCAGAAGCGGCCAAGAGTGGGACTGGGCAGTGCTCGTATGTGCGAGGAATTTGCCGCAGCTGCTAGGCTGTAGGTGCGAAGGGGAATGCACATCTGCGAAGCCCGCAGATGCGAGAATATCGTCGCAAATGCGAGTTTTTAGAGGGCCGGTTGTTTTTTGCAGGCGCGCATTCTTGTCCGCAAATGCGGATGCACAGGTGCGAGCGCAGACACCGCAGGTGCGGAAATGCCTGGGCAGTGTTTAAAAACGAGGGTTTCGAGAATTTTTCTCATTTTGGAGCTCGGTTTGGGCAATTTTGGAGAGGAAATGTTTCACACAACTTGGGGTAAGTGTTCTTAACTCCCTTGTGATTATATTCCATGAATTCATCTTCATTTTTTATGTAAGATTATTGAATCTTCAAGAGAAATAGAAGGAAATTTCTATAATGTCACAAAATAATCTTTTCATGTTTGAATACCGATTTGGAGTCGGATTTGAGTGAAATTAGTATGGTTGAACTTGTAATTGGATGTGTTGTCATATTTTGAGAGTTTCATCAGATTTTGAGACGTGGACCCCACGGGTATTTTTGGGGAATAATTTTGGATTTTGTAAAAATATTAGTATTTTGATATGAAATTAATTCCTATAAATTTTGTGGGCTGAATCAAATTAATTGTGACTAGATTTGAGCCGTTTGGAAGTTGATACGCACATAATGGGATTTCTGGAGCATTATTTAGCTTGCTCGACATTGGATTCAGCTTGTTCGAGGTTAGCAACTCTTCTAATCTTGGAGTTGAGGGTATGAACCCTGAATATATGTATTTTGTGAATTGTTGGGATGTGATGCACATGCTAGGTGACGGGCGTGTGGGCGTGCACTATAGAAATTGTGACATAATTGTTTCTGTGAAATTTTATAGTTAAATAATCTTGGCATTTTCCATGCGGTTTTATGCGTCAAAGAAATTAAGCTGAAAAGCATATTAAATATCATGTTGAGGCTATGTGCCAGTACTATTGGGACCCACAGAGGTTATATTGTTGTGAATTATTATGTTAAGTTAAAAATTCATACTCAGTCATATTCATTTCATTGCATATCATAACTAAGTTTTATGACTCTATTTTGATGCATATAAATGTTTTGGGCCGAATGCCCCGTTTTACTGAAATGCCCGAGTGGCTTGATTTGTGAGGCTGAGTGTGGATCGGGGCTTCCCGCCTGCATCATACTTTATGACTGAGTGAGGCCGACAGCCTGATTTGTGAGGATGAGTGTGGATCGGGGCTGCTCGCCTACAACATACTTTATTATTATGGCACGTGAGTTGTCCGTACAGATTATAGCGCTTGGGCTGAAGGAGCCCCTCTAGAGTCTGTACACACCCCCAGTGAGTGCAGGTACCTACTGAGTGCGAGTGCCAAGTGCCGAGTGCTGAGTGACTGGGAGGCAAGAGTGATTGTGAGGTATGCCCGAGTGGCAAGAGTTATTGTGAGGTATGCCCGAGTGGCACGAGTGACTGTGAGGTTGCCCAAGGGGCTGTATATGAGTGATGTTCTACCCGGGGGGCTGTTTATAATTTTATCACTAAATTGCATTGCAATTGAATGCACACATGACATACAGGCATAGAGATGTATTTTTCCTCATGCTATACAACATCACTTCATTCATGATTTCTCATATATTTTTGACAGATGGGCATAGTGATGCATTTGTTTTTACACGGGTTATCAGGAAGGAAAATGAAACATCTTATTTATTATTGACAAGATTTTGGGAGAAATTTATTATTTTCAAACTATTTATATTATTGGAAACTTCGGCAAATGATTTGGGTTTCACTGATATATTTGAAAGGAAGAACTATAATTTTTGAAATCATTATTTGGCTGAGTATTTTATCCCTGAGTTATTTCTGGTATTATTTGCTTTATGTTGTTATGGATTATTGTGGACTATTGGTTTTGGACCCGACTTAGTGGAAGCTTGTCACTACTTTTAACCTACGGCTAGGTTTGTTACTTACTCAGTACATGGGGTCGGTTGTACTGATACTACACTTCTGCACATTGCGTGCAGATGTTGGCTGCTGTTGTTGCTGTGCTCGATGGTTGCAGGACTTGAAGATGTACCTGCGTTCCTGTTGTAGCTGCCTGTTGTTCAGGGTAGCCTTAGATATATAAAAGCTCTGTTTATGTATTATTAAAACAGACTATGTATTTATTTCATTTCCGCTTTGTATACTCTATTCTTAGAAGCTCATAATTTGTACTACTAGTTCTTGGGGTATGTATAAGATTAAGATGTTTATTCACTTAAATTACTTTAAATAATTATTATTGGAATTGGATAGTTGAAAGTTGGCTTACCTAGCGGGTTGGGTTAGGTGCCATCACGACTAGTTGGATTTTGGGTCGTGACAGAAACCTCGTGCATCACAATAACAACAACCGCACGACAGAAACCTCGTGCATCACCACAATAAGTGCAACAACAACAACAATTATAATAATACAAGGATACAACAAATACGTCAACTCAGAAATTCCAGAACTCAAGGAAACGGAGGAACTAATTTCACAAGGAGTAGTCACAATTGAGAACACTAGTTATAATAAGAACAGCTCAGCAAGAAAGGAAATATTATGCAACAACGGTCCATAATGTACAGTTCGACAACGAGTGAGCTAACACAAGACGAATAATTCCAATTAAGGACAAGTCAACTAAAATATAGGATATCTAACTTCTTTTAAAGTTGGGCAATTAAGAGAGAGATACAACAACTTCAATTAAGGATAAGCAATATAAGGATAATCATTTACCTAAATTAAGGATGAACAATTACAGAAGAGATAATTATAATTTCAGATAAGGATAAGCAGTTAGGGAAAAGACAACATGGTAATAGAAGAGATAACGATTTCAGTTAAGGCACATATGAATCAAATGAACAACAAGAGTGGATCATGAAGCAATTAATTCCAATCAAAGCAGGTAGAAGTGAAACTGGAAATTAAGAAACGTAATTGTAACGAGAACAATTGCATATTCAATGAATATAAGGACCTAAGAATACCTGAAAGGCCAATTTTCCATAAATAAGTCCGGGCACGTACTCGTCACCTTGCGTATACGGACTACAATTAGCATAGAAGCCCCAAACCTAAGGGGTAGTTTCCCCACACGAAGTTAGGCAAGATACTTACCTCAAAGAAGACAAACCGATACTCTAAAAGGAACTTCTCGGGTGAAATGACCTCCGGGCGGCTCAAATCTAACCAAAATAACTTCAAAGCATAAATAAAACTCATAAGAAACTATTCCGGATAATAAAGCCTCAATCTTTATCAAACTCCAAAAATTGACCCCCGGGCCCGCACCTCGGAACTTGACAAATTTCATAAAACACGAACACCCATTCCGATATGAGTTTAACCATACTAAAATTATCAAATTCCGATACCAATTCGTCCCTCAAATCATGATTTTTCATTTTGAAAATGTTCTTCAAAAACCTCCTTTTTCCCCAACTCAAAGTACAACTTAAATAATAAAAATAAAGATAAAATTATGGAATGTAATAAATTCTAGGTGAAGAACACTTACCCTATAGATTTGCTTGAAAAATCCACAAGGAATCGCTCAAAATCGAGCTATATAAGTCAAGATATGATAAAACAATGGCCTAACCCTCGATTTGGAAATCTTATATTCTGCCCAGGTCTTTAAGCATCGCGAACGCGGAAGAACAATCGTGTTCGCGAAGAAGAAAAACAAAAGCTGCCCAGTTGTGCTTCGCGAACGCGATAAAACGTTCGCGAATGCGTAGAGGAAAAGTCTGATGGCCTAACGACTGCTCTTCGTGAACGCGTGAAGTAGTACGCGACCGCGAAGAGTGGAATGACATAGCTACGTGAACGGTGGGATGAACGCGAATGCGATAAAGAAAAAGATTGGCTTCCGTGATCACGAAATGAGGAATGCAAACGCAAAGAACAAATATTCCCTCCTCCAAAATTACACTTCGCGAACGCAAAGGAGAAAACTAGATGACAGATATCAGCTGTCCAAAAATAGAAGAAAATGGCCCGTAGCCCATCCAAAACACACCCGAGGCCCACGAGACTCCGTCCAAACATACTAACAAGTTCCATAACCTAATACGAACTCGCTCGAGGTCTCAAATCACATCAAACAATGCCAAAAATATAAATCGCACCACAAATCAAACTTATGAACTTCCAAAACTTCCAACTTCGAAAACTCGTGCCGAAACCAACCAAACCAACCCGGAATGTCATCAAATTTTGTATGCAAGTCCCAAATAACATAACAGAGCTGTTCTAACTCTAGGAATCGCATTCCGACCATGATATCAAAAACGTCCACTTCCGGTCAAAGCCTAAATGAGCTACCGACATCCAAAACACAATCCGGACACGCTCCTAAGTCCAAAATTACCCAACGGAGCTAATGGGACCAATAACCCATTCCATAGTTTTTCCCATATAGTTCCGATTACGGTCAAAATCATAAGACTTAAGCTTCCATTTTAGGGACTAAGTATCCCAAATCACTCTGAATCGCCCGGTAATTAAATGCAACCACGCACGCAAGTCAATACACATAATACGAAGCTGATCAGGGCCTTATGATGCCGGACATGACTTAAATTCTCAAAACGATCGGCCGAGTCATCACAGGTGTCTTATATGGAGCACTGAGGTGAAGTTGCACAACCTGATCATTGGCTGGTGTACAAGCTAGCTGCATATTTTCAGATATTTCAGACATCTTTTTTGCAATTATCTGCTGTTCATTTAGTTTATCATCTTGCTCCGAGTCCCTCCCAGCCTCCTGTATCCTCATTAACTGAAGGCCATCTTCCTCTAAATCATAGCATTGGTCATTATCAGCTTCATCCCCACATTCTTCAGCCTGCATGTGATTGTGTCCATCTTCCTCTAATCCAGAGAGTAAGGACTTGTTTATTTGGTATTGTTCCACCTGTGTTATAGCTGCTTCATGTTCCCTAGAAACTGTTTCCTTTAGCTTAATATTGGGTGACCCTCGTGCCATAGTGCTTGTTGCCTCAAAATCAAATAATTGTGCTTCTGCTGATCCAGCTCCTATTACCTTTGTCCTAGGTGATGGTGTTATTGGTCCATCACCTACTGTTGTTGTTTCTTCTAGGTGAGGCAATGAAACTGCTACTGATGATATTTCAGCCCTTGTATCTACCTTCTCGAGGTTACTTTGTGTTTTAGTAGTTTCCTTCAATCCATCCGATTCTTCATTCTGAGATTCCACTTTGCTGGTAACATTTTCTGCTTCCACTTCTATTGAATAAGTTTGCTCGATAGCCTCCACACTTGCCTGTGCCTTCTCATTATTTTGTGTAGCTATGTCAGTGGTATCGGCAGTTTGAAATGATATATCATGACGCGATTGATTAGTTGTAACTAGGCTGCCTCCAAATGTTCTACTCACCCATTGAGCAGTGGACTCCTTTTGTGATTAAGTTCATGCACTTTGTCATTAGGAGTAAAAACATCAGCTTTTGGATTTACCTTCTGTGACAATTGTTTGATTCCATTCCTATTAACAGTATGACTTGAAATGGGACTGCGCTGCACATTTGTGTTTTCAATCAATGCCAACCGATTATCCTCCTCCATAACCCCTTGTGTCTCTACTAATACTGCAAATTTGTTAGCTACTTGAATCTGCTGAGACACTCCTGAAACAACTGGAACTATTTCCTTCTCATTATTGCCTTGCATTTCATTCTGGTTATAACCATTTTTGACGCGATTATCTTTCACTTCTTTCCATTGTTCTTTTACATTCCCTGTACTTTTTCCTCATGTAGAGATCGTAAGAGGTCCATTACAATTAACCTTATCTTTCTGCTGGTCTTGAACAGTGTTGTTGTCCCTTACATTGTCCTGCATTGAATCTGGATGCATTCTCCCACATTCTATTTTATTGTGGCCTTGTATGTTACATACTTTGCAATGCTTTGGCAGAGAATCTTCTTGACAATTCACCAACCCCCTATTTTCTGGAGTCATATTTACATCTCGTTTTGCATTCAATAACTCCCTAGCATCACCCTTCAACTGCTCAACATTACACTACTCCATAGCATTCCGATCAACTTGTTCTGTATTATTTTCAGTTGCCTCTCTATTTCTCCTTTTCATCGCTCGACATGAATTTTCATCATGTCCTTGATGCTTACAACATGTACAATACTTTGGGAGGTTATCATATATCACTTGTTGATGAAAGTCCACAGATTTTCCAGAAACTCTGTCGACGATGTAAATCTTAATTTTTTTCGGATGCTTGTCCAGAAGATCCAACAACACCTTAACTCTCGCAGCACTTGGCTTAGTACGATCTTGTGTTGCCTTGTCTACAACAAGTGGTTTCCCAACTGCTGATGCAATAGACATTAAAGATTTGTTTGCAAACATATTAGGCGGAAGGTCTGGTAACGAGATCCACACAACAGACTTCGATGTCTCTTCTTTTGGATTGAAACCAATCGTCCATGGGAATGTTCTGAAGAAAAAATCATCGCCTTTAGAGCTAATATATCCGGTAGATCTGGAAACAAACTAGACATAGTCATTATATAGATCAAACCTTATTAAAAGATGTCTAAATTCCAGTTGCCCGATGTTACAGTACCCTTTAACATTGAACTATTTCGGAAGATTCTTTCTGAGCTCGTGCAAATCTGGTTTTCCATATGAAAACTTGACGATGACTGCTTGGAGTAAACCTTCCTCGATGGCAAACTCATTAACCTCTTCAATAGTAAATTCGATGGCTGGTTCTCCATGTTCGAGTCTGACAGGCAGTAACACTGGATGTTGGTTTTTTCGAGTAGTGTTGTTGGTGATTTGAGCAACATATGTTTGTTTCAGATTAGATGTATTGTTTTTCGCATCAGTATGGTGATTCTGCTCTCCCACATCCAAAAGCCGGGGAGAGGATATAGCAGCCATGAAAGAGCTACTCTTAGAGGTCCATCTAAACGCTGAAATGATATGCCACCCTTAGTGTTTGATTAGTGAGTTAAATAGGAAAAATTGGGGATCTTGGTAAAACAATTTCTAAAACATAAATTGATGATTTGAAGGTCGACTTGAGGTCGGAATTAGATAATTTTGGTATTGTTTTACTCATATCGGAATGAGTGTTCAGAATTTGTGAGTTTTGTCAGGTTCCGAAGTGCAGGACCGGGATTGAATTTTGAGTTGACTTTTTAATTCTCATAAAAAATTAAATCTTTATTATTCGAAATTATTTTCTACGGCTTTTTTTTTTATATTAAGTTATTTTTGCTAGATTCAAGCCGTCCGGAGGTTGATACACGAGGAGTGATTTAGCTTGTTTGAGGTATGCACCTTGCCTAACCTTGTGTGGGTGAAATACCCCTTAGGTGATAGCTCTAATCGTTGATTTCTATGAAGTTATAAGTGGCGTGTACATGATTTGACGAGCGTGTGGCACCATGTGTGGTTTTAACCGAAATAGACCATATGCCACTAATATGCCTTAATGTGATAATGAACTTTATTTGAAACTTGCGAAATCACTTCATGACAATTTTATCATGCTTAATTCATTGACATAGCCATAAACAATCTTTATTTATTGAACATCTCTCTGCTTCTATGATTATTTATTATGTCTTCGTGCAAGGTTGTTGAAAGTTATGAACTTATACTTTGATGGTACTTGGTAGTATTGTTGGGATATTGTGGGACTTGACATTATTGTTTC
The DNA here is from genome assembly GCA_000715115.1 of Nicotiana otophora. Classification (NCBI taxonomy): domain Eukaryota; kingdom Viridiplantae; phylum Streptophyta; class Magnoliopsida; order Solanales; family Solanaceae; genus Nicotiana; species Nicotiana otophora. The sequence continues at coordinate 11,548 of AWOL01S0030319.1, forward strand.
GTGATACCGTGGCACTTGTGGACATGTTGAGCGCATTGATTGGGGGTGTCAGCACGAGGTTTTGCCATGCAATTTCTTTGCCTATAGTTGTACACGTGGGGCAAAATAAGGGCGTCGCTATCTCGGGCTGCCCATGTGGCGAAATAAGGGTGGCTATGTGTGCATGTGGCGAAATAAGGGTGGCATATCATTTATGTGAACATGCAACGTAATAAGGGTGGCATTTTGATGATGTTATGTGATATTTCAGGTGTACTCATTATTGTTTTCATTTTGTTGAGACGGGGATGTTAATCTTATCTCAAACTTTGTTTTGAAAGTCTCTGTTGTGCACTTACATGAAATAAATGGCTGTATTTGACATCTCATCACATGCCTTACCTCTCTTTGATGTTTCGTGATCAAAGATGGATTTACTACACAATGTTGTTGGTATATGTTCTAAGGGAGTTGTGATTATTGTTTTCAGTTACATTCCATTATCAATTTTCTTCGATATATTCATTGCACGGGTTATTTGTGTAGTGAGTATAACGTGATTTGAACCTCGTCACTACTCCAGCGAGGTTAGTCTTGATACTTACTGGGTACCGATTGTGGTGTACTCTTGCTGTCACGATCCAAAATCTACTATAGGTCGTGATGGCACCTAACACCGCCGTCAGGCAAGCCAACATTGCTTTATCAATTTAATTACTCCATTTAGTATTTTGAAATCATAATTTTCCTTAATTGAGCAGTATAAAACAGGATTTACATAGTAAATAAAAATATTTGTACTAACCACAGTAATGAATAACCTGAAGGAACCTCCAAAACCAGGTATCACAAGTGCGTCAGCATCAATTAGAAAATATAATAAAATGCAACATTTGTCTGTAATACAAATTAGACAGGAGAATATAAATAACTCTGATGGAGACTCTCCAGGCTGCAGATCATAACATGAAAAGCAGCTCACGCCTAAAAAACCACCAGACATATATGTACCTGCACAAAAAGTGCAGCAAGTGTAGCATGAGTATGTAAATCAACGCGTACCCAGTAAGTATCTAGCCTAACCCTAGAGAAGTAGTGACGAGGGGTCGACATCAACACTTATTAGTGGTCCAATAAGACAGATGCAATAGAAGTAAACAGGTGTGAGTCAGACTAGATAAGCGAAAAATAAGTATAATACATGGTACAATCCTCCTCTCAGCAATAACTCAAACTCTCACCTAGTAGCTACCTCCTAAATCAGAGTATATATATAATGGACCTTACCAGATAGGTCGTGACAGTTCAATCAGGAAAAACTCACAGATATGCTGACTTCTTGCCAATTATTACGCATGACTTCATAAGAGTATTTTATAGAAATTCCGTGGCGTATGACACAATCAATCATAACATTTCCAAACCATAGATACATCTATTTTATTACCGAGGCGAACGGTCCGCTCCCATGAGAGTGTGGTACATAAATCCTGCCGAGGCGTATGGTCCGATCCATCATAGTGTGCGCACTGTCGAGGGTCGGATGGTACGAACTATAGATGTAACTATCATGCCGAGGCGAAAGGCCCGATCCCATTAGAATAAGAAGCTTAGACGGGTCTGTGACCCCACTCACGAATAGACGTATAAGTTATAATTTTTTAAAGGAACTTATCAATGAGAACGCATACCGTGGGAGAAATTCATAAGAGGAGTACAATTATTCGCGGCTTATCATAAAGCCCGTCAAATCTCTACAATAGCAAGTCTATCACTCCACGCCAGTCTAGTTTCAAATCGTAATGTAAAATAAAGGAATTTAATAGGCAGGAGACAACTTAAATAGTAAAGCTATAGCATGATGTTAACCTAAGTCTACCCGTACATAACATGAATCTAGCTACGCATGGACTCTCGTTACCTTGTGCGTACGTAGCCCCCGCAATAAGTAACACATAACAATTACATCACCTAGGGGTAGTTTCCCCTTGACAGAGTTAGATAAGAGACTTACCTCGCTCTGAAGTTACATAATCGGCTCCAATGCCTCTCTAACACCTCAAACCAAATGGCCGTCGATCTAAAACAATAAAAACAAATGTGCAAACCAATCAAAATATACTCTAATACCCATAATTAATCATTTTATACATTTCCCCACTCTGCTCGAAACATCGATAAAATTACCCTCGAGCCCACGTGCCCGGATTCCAAATTTGTTTGAAGATAAACCTCACCCATAACAGCAGGAACTCAAATATATAATTTATTCCTAATTTCATATCCAATTTCGTGGTCAAAATAAAAAATTACCAAATTCTAGGTTTTCTACCAAAAATCTCACAATTTCTACTAATTTCCATGTTTAAATCCTTATACAAACCATGTATATAACTTGTAATAGGTGGGAATAACTTACCTTGTATTGCTAGGTAAATATCTCTCCTGAAAGCTCTCCAAAAATCGCCTCAGTCAATTGAGAAAATGAGGGAAATGAGCAAAACCCCGATTTTAAAACAATCTGCCCAGTCGACTTTCCGCACCTGTGGCTCCGCCAGCCAAAATCAACTTTTGCGGGCTATTTTACGCTTATGTGCGACCTCTTCTGCGGTCCACCATGCGCTTCTGTGCTCCCGCATGTGTGGATACCCCTTCACTTCTGCAACCTAGCTGCCCCTCTCTTTTTTCGCTTCTGCGGAGTTCCCTTCTCATCTGCAGCCACCTTGCTTAGTCCAGAGGTCATTTACGTGGCCATAGTGCCACTTCTGCGGCTCCGCACCTGCGGCCAAAACCTCGCAGGTTCGGTTGCACCACATATGCTGCCACCAGCATTTTCATAGGGCCAAATTCAATTTGTTAACCATCCGGAGTCCACCTGAGTCCCCCGAGACCTCGACGAAATTTACCAACTAGTCCTAAAACATAATACAAACTTAGTCGAGTATTTAAATCACATCAAACAACGCTAAAACCACAAATCACGCATCGATTCAAGCCTAATGAATTTTAAAACTTCATACTTCTACATTCGATGCCGAACCCTATCAAATCAAGTCCGATTGACTTCAAATTTTGTACACAAGTCCTAATTGACACTAGTGACCCACTCCAGCTTCCGGAATCAGAATCCGACCCCAATATCAAAATGTCGGTCAAACTTCCCAAACATCATCCAATTTTCGACTTCCGCCAACTGGCGCCAAAATAACCTACGGACTTCCAAATCAACATCCGTACACGCTCCCAAGACCAAAATCGTCATATGCACCTATTGGAACTTTCAAATCCCGATTTTGAGGTTAGTTAATCACAAGTCAAAACTTAGTCAATTCTTCCAAATTAAAGTTTCTAAAATTAGAATTGTCTTTCGAAATCAATCCCGAACTTCCTGAAATTCAATTCCGACCACACGTAAAAGTCATAATACCTAAAGTGAAGATACTCAAGGCCTCAAACCGCCGAACGACGTGCTAGATCTCAAAATGATCGGTTGGGTCGTTACATTCTCCACCACTTAAACATACATTCATCCTAGAATATGATAAAAACTGCTCTGGAATTGTCCGAAATTACTATTTAACACCTCGAGCACCTACCCGTGACAACCACATTTCAGTTGAACACATTAGCTCAAGCCAGACCGAAAATCCTCCATATAACCTTAGAACCAAGTTTCAACTTCCAAATTTCTTTACAAGGCCTGATTCTAACACACGAACACCGTACCAATCACCACACACTGCACCAAAACATGATAATGCATCTATGCTATAATCACACCATGCACCACATAAGTCGATTGCCGATAATAACATCTCCGCCCACAATAGCTGTAATTTTCACAATTTCGATGCCCACAATCATCTCATGATGTATCTAAATCCAGTTCCAACTCTCGCAATACTGCCACGACGAAAGAGATGTGTAGAAACTCATAACCACCTACCGAATCAATAATTTATGGAGTCTCTCCTCCTGACAAGAACCATCACCTCATTCCGAACTGAATAACGATATTTCCCTTTAATGCACTTATATATATTTGACTACACAAAATTCAGCTCCGATAATCTCGTCTCACCCAGTACAGACTGCTCAGGCAATAAACCACTTCGAACACTGATTCAGATCTCATATGACATCATCAATGCGCCGACAAGCTATAACTCGAATATGACACATAAGGAGGAACGGACTCTAGAAAAGAATTACCCAGTCCGCGTAACGAATAAAACAATTGAACAGATGTTATGAACCCTACTCATAGGATGAGAAACAAAATATGCAGGAATAGATATAGGGAACAATACTCCACATAACACTATTGCGACATGCAACTCAATCCAAACATGATATCGTTACGGCATGCAACCCGATCCGAATAACGTACCTGTGGCGGCGTGACACCCGATTCACTCATCACAATAAATAAGGACATACTCATAAAGCCATAATGCTTCTACCTACGGGATATCGAATATCGGCTATAAGCATGCCAAGTCCAAAAATACAACTCTGGGGAGACGGGTAGCGAAATATGCCACAAAACCCAAGAACGACTAAGGTGCGATAAATGACCTGCATCTCGAGAGCCATCATGATAATATGACACCACAAGCTACACGGGACCTCAACACATGTGTGAATAATCAAGCCGTCTCAATCCGGAACAACCCCCACAATTCACAACCAAAGGAATAGAGCGCCTTCTAGGCATAAACCCTCACATTAACCATAGTACCAAAAATCTCCGTACTTGGTTTCGATCTTTAACCATCAAATGACTAGCATGTCACACTCATACAATTTCCTCATGGGGTGTGCTCCCACGACCTTCCGTCCAGGTAACCAAGTCCGCACATCCATAGCACCAGTTGTACTAATTATGTATAGCAAATCACAATCAGCAGATCAATACACAATGCCTCTTCCACAGAACACAATTCTCAGGCGACACTAAGATAATGCCAGCTCACTCTAAACATGTGAATACTTCCCTTCTCATCCAAGCTTGTGACATTCTTATTAATCATCGAACCGCAACCTTAATCCTCAGCTTTCAATTTTCCATGATGGTCATTGCACCTATCAATGCCGCTACGCGAGAATACACGAATTCATCTTAACCCCTGAACTATCAGTAGAATAACACTTCATTGGCTAAAAACCTTTCACTAAGCTCATTTCCGAAGAGGCCATGCAACATGCAACTGAATTCCTAAACCGCAGAAAATAAAACCTCAAGCCATGATCTAAACCGTCATTACTCTTTCGGAATCCATTTACACAAAAAAACCATTTGAATCAAATATCTTCCAAATCAATCAGGTCACGGTGGCTGTCAGGCCCGCACGTACAACCACAAACCACATGTATAACTTCACACAACGAAGGAACTGATCCTTGCCACAATCACACTAGTTTAGCCATTACTAATCGACCCAACTTCTTTCAACTTACCCTTGACCTGACTTAGAAATATGATAGCTCCATTCACAACATAACGAACTCAATCTGCACTCACCCCAAGTGACCCGAATTGCGAGACTACAGCATCTCAATACCCATGACTCATCTCATACCTCCTTACGCGCACAATAACATCTCCAACTGGTGCACCCATTCTGCAAGACCTTCCGCGAGTCCAAAGCTATTTCTTCCTTTCCTCTAATATTGCACTTAAATTCTTGAATCAACTAGGACCGTTGTCAAGAGTCACCCATTCTGACTTGGTCACAAATATGACCATACTCCAACGCTCTACTAGCATATGAACACCCTCTCTAAAAAGCAATCGACTGAACTCGTTTCCTCGTACATCACATCCACAAAAGCATAAGCTCCGATTCTTCCCAAAAACCTGAACATGCATCGATACCACCGAATATAGCACACGTCTATCAAGTTCTTTGCTGAATTACCCCAGATATTTCCTTTTCTTGATCACACATAATCCGCCAATGCACTGATAACTAGAAATCGCACAAGCAGAAAACCACGCGATCCAATCGTAAATGGTGGGACTCCCCCACTTAGCTTTAATCTACCATCATCTAATGTAGAGCCCATAATTATTCCTCCTTCTCAATTACCATGATCTCGCACCATTAACCCACCAGACTTCTCGAAGTCTTTTGTTAAGCTTTTCATGAACATCCCGAATCACCAGTCATAGTCACACACTCGACCTCTTACCTGGTAGCAAGTAATATTCATCGCAGAAGCTTCAACAACATCACGCTACCTCTAACCTGCTCACAGGACATAACCCACCTGTGGAATTCCTTACCGACATCTTCAAACGATGATGCACTTGTTAAAACTACTTCATAATCAGTAAGTTCTCTTAAGCTCATGCTCGCCACCAACTATATACGTTTGCTCCTTCCCTATTGACATCAACTGAATGTTCAACAATACCTTCCAAACTCAAGTTATATTGCACTTGAAACGATAATCAGATCTTCACACCCCTCTTCATTTCAAACAAGCTCCTTTCTGCCATATTCAATCTTTCTTCGTACAGTAACCATCACTCCCAATAAAATCCGTAGGCCAAATCACCTTCCATCACGATTCCCAAACCGTTATACACTTTCTCAAGGCACACGACTATCCTACCACCAAATTCATATCCTAATCTACCATGCTTACTTCGGTTAAACCATTTCCTTTAAGTAACTTCTCAACCTCTGCTTCTCATACTTGACCTGCTAGTACTTCAACCACCGTGAAACACTTCCCTCCATGTCTTCCCTCATATATTGCTACCCGATTATTATATCAAATCAAACATGCAGCTCTGTAGCACCTGAACCAATAGATTATTACAGACTCTAAGCCTCTCTGAAGATCATCTCTCTCGAGCCATCAACATTAGAAATACCAATTTAATTCTGAACTGCTGCACACCGCTACCTCTGACAACTGCCCCTCAGGCACCATTTCACAACACCCTTCCCCGAAGGCAAAATCCAAGAAGACCATAACACCGACAAACCGTAATGCATTCAAACAAGGACAATGACACCGCATCACAATGAAAATTCAACCACGCTCGAAAATATCAAGTCTCGTTAGGACATCTATAGTCTGATTGCCTTTCCTCCGCTCGAATTAAATGTTGAACCCCTTAATCATGCACTGAGAAATCCTTTTTTAAATCCATTCACTGCCTCAATCACATAAACACACACTTTACCATTAGACCAACATTGTGCGATAACAACGTATAAACATCGTAGCAAATCCATGCATAATTTCGAAACCATAAAAAATACATATACTGAGTTGAAACAAAAGAACATCCTTACGTATGACGGCGATAATAGCCTGCCTGAACATGCAAGGAAAAACATCCTGCACCACGTCTGCAGTACCACTACAACTCCTCGACGCCCAATTGATAACAAGTGCTTCACGTCGCATAAGATTGAGTAGGAAGGAAATAAAGGCACAAGCCTCAATGGAATCAAACCGCACGATGAGAAAATCAATAAGGGAAGTGCTCCTAACAGACTTGTAGCCTCTCGAAGATAAGTACAGATGTCTCCGTACCTATCCGCAAGTGTAACGGCCCGACCAGTTATTTTGATCTCCAGTACATTGTTCAGCAGTTCGAGGCCATGAGTAGCTTCACTTCAGGTATTATGACTTGAAGGTGTGACCGGAATTGAATTTTGAGAAGTTCGGAGTTGATTTGGAAAGAAAATTCTCATTTTGGAAGCTTTAAGTTGGAAGAATTGGCTAAGGTTAGATTTTTGAGTAAACGACCTCGAAATTGGGATTTTAAGGTTCCGACAGGTTCATATGAGGATTTTGGACTTGGGCGTATGTCCGGATCGGGTTTTGGATGACCCGGGAGCATTTCAGCGCCTATTATGGAAGTTGGCATTTTCGAAGAATTTCATAAATTTAGGTTGAAGTGCATTTCAATGTTATCAGTGTCTTTTTTGGATTCCGAGCCTGGGAATAGTTCCGTATGGTGATTCTGGTATTGGGAGTAGGGCTGCTTATCGGGCGGATCGGGCGGTTATTTATGCCTAACGGTTTGGCTTATCAGTTATCGGTTTTTAAATATATTAATCCGCTAGCCACCCGATAAGATATCAGGCGAATTGGTATTGGTTTAGCTATTATCGGGCAGTTATCGGGCGGTTTATCGGTCTATTTATATATCTTCTATGTATGTTTACATATTTTTTTGGAGATGCATATGATATACTTTGACTTTTAGAAAAATAATTATGCAATTAGATGTTTAGTGACTTGACTGGAATTGTTACGGACTCACCCATCGAATTAATGAGATGCATTATTACCTTAATTAACAGTATAAAACAACTACAGAACTAACTAAATTCTATTTTTCACTTTGTGAGTTGGTTTAGGCTGATCCTCACTTAAAGGAAATCCAAATACAAATAAACTAGTGTTCAAAAACTAAATAGCAACAGAAAAGAGGTAGCAAGCTAGTTTGCTAGTGTTAGAATTTTTACCAGATATATATTAGAACTGAATCGAAATCGAATTAGAAAGTAAATTAATTTTTTGACAAAGTATGACGAGGAAAATGACATTCTTCTGCCACGAAATTCCTCTTTTAATCCCCAGAATAATTTTGACAATTTCCCAAATATTTACATAGATTTGGTTTATTGTATCACTAATAGAACTAAAGATTCGACCATCAAGTAAAGATTCGTAAATGAGAAGAAAGAAACTTATCGTCTGCTGCTCTGCCTATGGCCATAACTGAGAGTCTAAGATCTAGTTATGAGATTAGAGCTATAGAGCTATGGAGCAAAGACCCTTGAGAACAGAATGGGAGGAGAGAGCAAGAGGCAGCGACTGGAGAAATTCGGAGGTCTAGATTTTAGGGTTTCTAAATTCTAAATTTCTAATAGAGTAAATTGTACTATACATATATTTCTCTATATTTAATACAATGGTGAATGATGACCACTAAGGCACTAACCGAGAAAAATAGAAAACAAAAGGCATATATTTTTGCTACCAATACCAAGACTTGTTATTGATACTTGACACTTGACAGAAGCTATATCATTAGGATATATATATATATATATATATATATATATATATATGTATGTGTGTGTGTGTGTGTGTGTATATATATATATATGTGTGTGTGTGTGTGTGTGTATATATATATATATCTCTGTGTGTGTGTGTGTGTGTGTGTGTATATATATATATATATATATATATATATATATATTCTTAATGGGTTAACAGATTATCCGTTAATAAAATTTGAATAATCCGCCCCCCAACTGATAAGCCGTTAATAAAAACTTTCAATCTGTTCCCCGTCTGTTAAACCATTAACACGATACCAATAAGCCATTAAGCTTCGGTTTCGGTTTAGTTTTCGGTTTTGGTTCGGTTTTGAACACCCCTAATTGGGAGCGCGTCCAGAAGTGGATTCGGAGGTCCGTAGGTTATTTTGGGGCCATTTGGCGAAAGTTAGAAAATTGAAGGTTTTTGAGAAGTTTGACCGAAAGTGGACATTTTGATATCGGGGTCGGACTCCGATTCCGGAAGTTGGAGTAGGTCCGTAGTGGTGAATGTGACTTGTCAGCAAGTTTTGAGGTCAATCAGACGTGATTTGATAGGTTTCAGCATTAATTGTAGAAGTTAAAGTTTTAAAGTTCACTAAGTTTGAATTGAAGAGTGATTCGTGTTTTTAGCGTTGTTTGATGTGATTTAATAGCTCGACTAAGTTCTTGATGTGTTTTGGGACGTATTGATATATTTGGTTGAGGTCCCGAGGCCCTCGGTTGGATTCCGGATGGTTAACGGATCGAGTTCGGACTTGGGTGAAATGCTGAGGCAGCTGATATCTGGTGCAATCGCACCTGCGTGAAAAGGGCGGCAGGTGCGAGCCACGAGTTGCAGGTGCGAAGGAGAGGAGGCTGGTCAGCAACCGCAGGTGTAGAACATTTGGGCGCACCTGCGAAGGCGCAGGTGCGAAGTGGGCAACGCAAGAGCGGGCGATGGGTGCAGGTATGGCGCATGGACCGCAGAAGCGGACGCGCAGATGTGCTACATGGAGCGCAAATGCGGGACTGTTGGGCATATCTAGAGCCGCACTTGCGATGGAATTTCCGCAGGTGAGGAGCCGCAGAAGCGGGTATTTGACCGCAGATGTGAGGAGTCGCTGGGCAGAAGGGTTCTTTAAGAACGGGATTTGGCCCATTTTCTTTCATTTTTCTCTTGGTTTGGGCGATATTTGGAGAGCTTCAAAAGGGGATTTTCACCAAGAAACACAAGGTAAGTGATTCCCACTTATTATAAGTCAAATACATGGGTTGCATAAGGATTTAAACATGAGAATTGATAGAAATTGTGGGATTTTGAAGAAAACTCTAGAAATTGATATTTTTGGATTTTGACCACAAATTTGGGCATGGAATTGGAAATAAATTATATATTTGATTTCGTGAGGTCATGGGTAATAGTTATCTTCGAAAATATTTGAAATCCGGACACGTGGGCCCGAGGGTAATTTTTATCGACTTTTCGAGCGGAGTTGGAAATTATTGTGAATTGAATTATTATGAGTGTTAGAGTATATATTTATGGATTTGCACATTTTATTGACTAGTTTTGGAGCGATGGGCATTGGTTGGAGTTGTTTGAAAGGCTTCGGAGTGAGGTAAGTTTCCTTTCTGACCTTGTAAGAGGGAATTAACCTCATAGGTGAAATAATTCAATATGTGCTTCTATTTGTGGGGGCTACGTACGCATGAGGTGACGAGAGTCTGTGCGTAGCTACTAATATGCTTATGTCTGGGTAGTCCAGGACCCATATCATGTTATAATTGCGATGCTTGCATCCTACTTATTAATTTAAATTACTTAAATCATATCGAAACTTCGTAAAGGAACTTTAAAAGGTTAAACTCCATTCTTCTTGACCGTAAATGAGAATTTGTATTTCTTAAATAGTTGCCTTAATAAATCTTAAATTGGTTGTTTAATGTATTTTCTCTTTTGTGGAGCGAGCCGAACACATCGGTAGCAGATAGATGCATCTATGGTTCGCGCCGTTCGATCCTCGGCAGTGCACAGTTTAAATATTATGTTGGATCGGGCCGTACGACCTCGGCATAATTTGCGCATGATATATTTTTGGAGTTTATAATAATTGATATTGCTTTCATTGGCCCGAGATACAAAAAAATGTTAAATGACGAAAATAAAATTTGGAAATTTCTTATGAACAAAAGAATTGTTTACTTATTTCATGTTATTGAGCTTACAGCCGTTCTACGTAATCCATGCCTAAGTATATGATTGATATTTAATTTATATCCGATAGTAAGTGTCGAAGTCGACCCCTCGTCACTACTTCTTCGAGGTTAGGCGGGATACTTACTGGGTACGCGTTGATTTATGTACTCATACTACACTTGCTGCACATTTTTGTGCATGTGCATATATGTCTAGTGGCCTTGTGGGCGCAGAGGCGCGGTTATTGTGGGGAATTAGGTGAGCTGCATTCCATATTACGAGTCCATAGCCAGCAGAGTCTCCTTCAGAATATTTATATTTTATCTTGTTCGAATTTGTATTCCGGACAGATGTTGTATTTTATTTTGCATATCTAGTTGAGGCTCATGCACTTGTGACACCGGGTTTTGGGGTGATTTAAGTTATCTTGTATTGCAATTATTGTACAATATTATTATTTTCACTGTAGATTCATCTTTTACTGTTTAATTGAAGAAAAATGTGATTTCTAAAATATTAAAAAAAAATGAGAACCAAATTAAGTATTTATTTTTGGCTTGCCTGACAACGGTGTCCGGCGCTATCACGACCTTAAATGGATTTTGGGTTGTGACAGCAAGACTCTACTAGACTTGCTCATGACTCGTGAGACCTAAGTGAACCTGACTCTGATATCAAGCTGTCACGACCCAAAATCCACTATAGGTCGTGATGACGCCTAACACCATCGTCAGACAAGCCAACAGTGCTTTATCAATTTAATTACTCCTTTTAGTATTTTGAAATCATAATTTTACTTAATTTTACAATATAAAACATGATTCACAGAGTAAATGAAAATATTTTTACAAACCACAGTAATGAATAACCTGAAGGAACCCCTAAAATCAGGTGTCACAAGTGTGTGAGCATCAATTAGGAAATATAATAAAATACAACATCTGTCTAGAATACAAATTAGACAGGAGAATATAAATAACTCTGATGGAGACTCTGCAGGCTGCGGATCGTAACATAAAATGCAGCTCATGGTAAAGTCCTCGCAATAGCCTCACCTCTGCGCCCCAAAAACCACCAGACATATATGTACCTGCACAAAAAGTGTAGCAAGTTTAGAATGAGTACGTTAATCAACGCGTACCCAATAAGTATCTAGCCTAACCCCAGAGAAGTAGCGACGAGGGGTCGACATCAACACTTACTAGTGGTCCGATAACACAGATAAAGTAGAAGTAAACAGGTTTGAGTCAGAGTAAATAAGCGGAAAACAAGTATAATACATTGTACAATCCTCCTCTCAGCAATAACTCACACTCTTAGCTATTAGCTACCTCCTCAATCATAGTGTATATATAATTGACCTTACCAGGTAGGTCGTCACAGTTCAATCAGGAAAAGCTAACAGATAGGCTGGCTTCTTGCCAATTATTACGCACGACTTCATAAGAGTATTTTATAGAAATGCCGAGGCGTACTACCCGATCCATCATAAAATTTCCAAACCATAGATACATCTATTTTATTGCCGAGGCGAACGGCCCGCTCCCATGGGAGTGTGGTACATAAATCCTACCAAGGCATACAACCTGATCCATCATAGTGTGCGCACTCCCAAGGGTAGAACGGCACGAACCAAAGATGTATCTATTTTGCTACATGTGAGGGTGATGCATATATGAGGTGAAGAGCGTATATGCATGTGCCAGGGTCAATCATGCTTAGGGGGTAGCTTATATGATTAATTGTGCCTTGTAGAATTTTGTGACCTTCTCGTTTCAAGTCCTACTTGACTTCTAGATTACCAAGAATATGAAATTAAATGCTAGGAACCAAGATTTAGCTCATTATAACTTGATTAAAATTTGACGGATTTTGTGAAATGATTGATGTGTTAAGTTCGATCATCATTATGTTTAATCATTTATACATCGCCATGACCGTTATTCTTGAGATATTGGATTCTATACTTGAGTTAAAGATCATTTTTTAGACTTGTCAAAATACTAGAATAATAAAGTACTTAAGGTTTGCTGAATTGTTATTGGCTTGAAAGTTGTGATTGATGTTCATTGGAATATTCGCTTAAACACTCTCCTTGATGTTATTCATGCTTCCTACCTTGCTTGTCATTGGTATACATATGCTTGGTGAGGAAGAGCGTAAATCACGAAGGGTGATGCCATGCCATTGCACATACATTATCATGTGAGGAAGAGTGTAAAGCGTGAAGGGTAATGTCGTGCCATTTTATGTACATTATCATGTGAGAATGAAAGTAATAGCACGAAGGGTGATGCCATGCCGTTTTATTTATATTATCGTGGTCTCATTTACATTAACATGTGAGGATGAATGTAAAAGAACAAAGGGTGGAGTTATGCCGTTTCATTTATATTTTCATGATTTTATATTATCATAGGTTCATGACACGAAGGGTGTTTCCGTGCAGGCGAGGATGAGGGACATGCATTATGTTGTGATATCATTTCCTTGTGTATACGTTCATGCCTTTACCTTGAGCTGTTACGGTTGTACCTATGGTTTCTATGTGACTTCTTGTTGTTGTTCTATCTTTGTTCTTGTCACGACCGAGAAATCCCACCCTCGGGACCGTGATAGCACCTAACATTTCACTTGTTAAGCAAGCTAACATTAGAATAATTTATCCATTTTTAATAGTTCAGCTTAAATTATAAATAAGAAACTGAAATAATTGAAATAAATTCTGAAGTAAGGAGCGGAAAACATAATAACTAAAATCTCTACTACAACCCGAATCTGGTGTCACAAGTGCAAGAGCTACTAGAATATAATAGATAAAGGTCTAAAAAAAGTGAAGTTGTCTGAAAGAAAAATACACTGCTAAGATAAAGTGGGAGGGGACTTTAGGGCTGCGAATGCCGAGCAGCTGTACCTCAAGTCTCCCCGCTGATAGTCAACCTGAGCATGCTACTGACTGCCGCTAGGACCCACTCCAAAATCTGTACAAGAAGTGCAGAGTGTAGTATGATTAACACCGACCCTATGTACTCTGTAAATGTTGAGCCTATCCTCGACGAAGTAGTGATGAGGCTAAGGCGGGTCACTTACAATATAACATATACCCAGCACAAAATAATGACAGCAAAGGAAAATATGGAAATGAAATAAGGTAGTTAACTTAAGAAAATAACTCAATCCTCTACAAAAAACAGTGAATGCCAGAAATACCAATCCTTATAGTCTCATATGAAAGTACCGAAGCGAACACAACACAATAAGGAATAGAACACATAAACTGTTGCGGCGCGCACACCGATCCTTCCTTATAGAAATATCAATAATAATAAATAAATATATGTTGCGGCACGCAACCCGATCCCACCATATAATAAGAATTAATATCATAAATCACCCTTATTTCACCATATCAATACACCCTTATTTCACCTATTACAGCACAAACCGATCCCACCGTATCAATATAAATTCATCATGATTTTACCATATCAATTCACCCTTATTTTATCTGTTGCGGCGCGCAACCCGATCTCACCGTACAGTATGAATAAATCGATAAATGCATTTAATTTAACAATTTAAATCACAAGAGTCCTTTATGATTAATGGATATGAAGTGGAAACAGAAAAGGAATCTCGTCTCAAATTAAGAATCTACCATAGTGAATACTAAACAGCAAGACAGTTTAAATAAATGACAACTAAGGGTACAAATAAGTCATTTCAAGCAGTAGCAGTAAATCATGGAAGCACGGAAAAATCTAACATTCTTAACATGAGAATAATAAGTGACAAATAGCAAACAAGGCATGGAAAGCAATTAAAACATCTAATAGTTTAGGCATGTAATGAAATAATTCACGAAATGCGGGACAAACAGGAAAACAAGTATTTTGGCAATGTATATACGCTTGTCACCTCGCATATACGCCCCAACACCTGAATTTCACATAGCACATAACTCAAGGGTTCTTAATTCCTTCAAATCAAGATTAAACCCGACACTTACCTCACTCCGCAATCAACTCAAAATTCAGTTACGGCCTTGCCTTTCGAACAAGCCTTTGAACCAACCAAATCTAACAAATTATTAACCTAACGATTCAAATTAAGATTTAGAAACTACTCACAAATGAAAGAGGTTCGATTTAGATCATTATTGAAATAGTCAACTAAAGTCAACTCCTGGGCCCGCTTGGTCAAAACTCAAGGTTCGGACCAAAACGTGATCACCCATTTACCCCCGACCCCGGTTACACAATTTGTTTCGAAATCCGATCTCAATTAGAGGTCTAAATTATAATTTTATAAAAATCCTTAATTCTACCTAAATCCCCAATTTCTACCATGGAAATCCTAAATGTAAGATTGAAATCTTATGAAATATAGTGGGTAATTGAAAGAAAGTAGGTTAGAGTCACTTACCAATGAATTGAGAAAGAAAAGCTCTTGGAAAAATCGCCTCTAGGGTATTTAGGGGTGAGAATTCTAAAATCCCGTCTATCTCAGATTTTGATCAGGCGCATATGTCGCAATTGCGACCTGGGGTTCGCAAATGCGATGAAGCTCCACCTCCGCAATCATCGCATTTGCGATGATTTGTTCGCAAATGCGAACAATGGACCTTCGCAAATGCGACCCTTTTGATCGCAAATGCGACCTCAGCTGACCCAACCCCTCTTTCCAAATGGGAAGATTTTCTTCGCAATTGCGAACAACACAACAATTTGTTTTTTCGCAAATGCAACCACTGACCTCGCAATTGCGAGGTTATAGACCTGCACCAGAACAAATTTTTCACTAGCTATTTTCTAAGTCTAAAACCACTCCGAAGCCTATCTGAAACTCACCCAAGCCCTCGGGGCTTCAAACCAAATATGCACACAAGTCCAAAAATATCATACAAACTCGCTCGCACGATCAAAACATCACAATAACACCCAAAACTACGAATCAGACACCAAAACAAATGAAATATTCAATAAAACTTAAGAACTTTCATTTTAACAACTGGACGTGTGAATCACGTCAAATCAACTCCATTTTGTACCAAATTTTGCGAACAAGTCATAATTACAATGATAAACCTATACCAAGCTCAAGAACCAAAATCCGGACCTGGTAGCAATAAAGTCAAGATGTTGTTAAATTTATAAATTCTTTAAACCTTTAAACTTTAAATTTTCAACAAATTGCGATAACTCAACCTTGGGACCTCCTAATTTGATTCCGGGCATACGCCAAAGTCCCAAATCACGATACGGACCCATCGCGGCTTTCAAAATATGGATTCGGGTCCGTTTTCTCAAAATGTTAATCGAAGTCAACTCAAATAAATATTTAAGGCACGAACTCACAATTTAATCAATTGTTCACATAAAAGCCTTTGGGAAAAAGACACGGTCTGTGCACGCAAATCAGCGAAGGATAAAAGGAACTATTTGATGTTTCGAAACATAGAATTAAGTATTAAACTCTAGATGACTTATCGGGTCATCACATTCCCACCTTTATAACAAAACGTTCATCCTCAAACAAACATAGAAAGTACCTGGACCGGTGAAACGGTGTAGATATCTACTTTGCATGTCCGACTCGGACTCCCAGGTAGGTGACTCGATCGACTGACCTCTCCACTGCACTCAAACTGAAGGATAACTCTTAGACCTCAACCGTCGGACCTGCCGGGCTAGAATAACAATGGGCTCCTCTTCATAAGTCAAATCCTTCTCCAATTGGATTGAGCTGAAATCTAACACATGGGATGGATCACCGTGATACTTTCAAAGCATGGACATATGGAACACCAGATGGACTGCTAATAAACTAGGTGGCAATGCGAGCTTGTAAGCCACCTCACCCACTCTTTCAAGAATCTCAAAGGGCCCGATATACCTAGGGCTCAACTTCCCCTTCTTTCCAAACCTCATCACACCCTTCATGGGTGAAACCCACAGCAACACCCTCTCTCTGACCATGAATGCAGCATCACAAACTCTACGGCCAGCATAACTCTTCTTCCTAGACTGAGCGGTGTGAAGTCGGTCTTGAATAATCTTGACCTTATCCAAGGCATCCTGTACCAAGTCTGTACCCAACAATCGAGCCTCCCCCAGCTAGAACCATCCACTTAGAGAACGGCACTGCCTACCGTATAACGCCTCATTGGGAGAAATATGAATGCTCGACTGGTAGCTGTTGTTGTAGGTAAACTCCACAAGTGGCAAGAACTGGTCCCAAAACCCCCCCAAAATCCTTAACACAAGCACGAAACATGTACTCTAATATCTAAATAGTGTGCTCGGACTGACGTCCGTCTAGGGATGAAATGATGTGCTCAACTCAACCTGTATGCCCAACTCACATTGTAATGCCCTCTAAAAGTGTGAGGTGAACTACGTACCTCGATCAGAAATGATAGACATGAGCAGATTATGAAGACGGACAATCTCGTGGATGTAGATCTTAGCTAACCACTCTGAAGAATAGGTAACTGCCACTGGAATGAAATGTGCTGACTTGGTCAACCTGTCCACAATGACCCATACCGCGTTGAACTTCCTCTAAGTCCATGGGAGTCCAACAACAAAATCCATAGTGATACGCTCTTACCTCCACTCAAATATCTCTAACTTCTGAAGCAAACCACCAGGCCCCTGATGCTCGGACTTTACTTGCTGACAATTTAGACACTGAGCTACATCTGCAACTATATCATTCTTCATCCTTCTCCACAAATAATGATGCCGCAAGTCCTGATACATCTTGGCGGCACCCGGATGAACAAAATACTAGGAATTGTGGGCCTCCTTAAGGATCAACTCACGAAGTCGATCCACATTGTTCACACAAATACGATCCTGCATCCTCAAAACCCCATCATCTCCCACAGTAACCTGCTTGGCACTGCCATGCCACACCGTGTCCCAAAGGACATGTAAATGAGGGTCATCATACTGCCGCTCTCTGATGCGCTCATACAAGGAAGAACGAGCAATTGTATAGTCTAGAACACGACTGAGCTTTGAAACATCTAATCTCACGAGCAATTGTATAGTCTAGAACACGACTGAGCTTTGAAACATCTAATCTCTCTCCAACTGGAATGTACGTAAGGCTGCCCATACTCCCTGCCTTTCTACTCAAGGCATCGGCCATCACATTGGCCTTCCCGAGGTGATATAAAATGGTGATATCATAGTTTTTCAACAGATCCAATCACCTCCTCTGCCTCAAGTTGAGATCCTTTTGCATGAACAAATAATATAGACTCCAATGATTCGTGAATACCTTGCACGGAACGCCGTAAAGATAGTGCCTCCAAAGTTTCAGTGCATGAACAATGGTTGTCAACTCTAAGTCACGAACATGGTAATGCTTCTCATGAACCTTCAACTATCGTGACGCATATGCAATCACCCTGTCATCCTACATCAATACCGCTCCGAGACCAATACGAGATGCATCACAGTACACCATGTAAGATATTGGACTGGTGGGGAACACCAACACTAGCACCGTAGTCAAAGCGGTCTTGAGCTTCTGAAAGCTCAACTCATACTTGTCCGACCATCTGAACAGGGCATCCTTCTGGGTCAACCTGGTCAATAGGCATGCTATAAATGAAAACCCCTCCACGAACCAGCGGTAATAACCCCCCAAACCCAGGAAAATCTGGATCTCTGTAGCTGAAGTAGGTCTAGGCGAGTTCTGAACTGCCTCAATCTTCTTAGGATCCACTTTTATTCCCTTTGTCGATACAACGTGCCTCAAAAAGACGACTGAGTCTAACGAAAACTCACACTTCAAAAACTTGCCATATAACTGGCTATCTCCCAGAGTCTGAAGTAAAATCCGAAGATGCTGCTCGTGCTCTTCTCGACTATGGGAGTAGATCAAGATGCCATCAATGAATATAATCACAAAAGAATCTAAATAGCGTTTGAACACCCAGTTCATCAAATCCATAAATGCAGCTGGGGCATTTGTCAACCCAAATGACATCACTAGAAACTCATAATGCCCATACTGAGTCCGAAAAGCCATCTTAGGGATGTCGGATGCCCTAATCCTCAACTGATGGTAGTCAGACCTCAACTTAATCTTTGAAAACACTTTGGCACCCTGAAGCTGATCACATAAGTCATCAATCCTTGACAACAGATACTTGTTCTTGAAAGTGACTTAGTTCAACTGCCGATGGTCTATACACATCCTCATCGATCCATCCTTCTTATTCACGAACAACACAGGCTCACCCCAGAGCGTGACACTAGGCCTAATAAAGCCCTTATCCAGCGAATCTTGCAACTATTCCATCAACTCCGGTGGGGCCATACGGTATGGTGGAAGGTACAACTAGAACTGGAGTTGTGGTCAAGGTGGTCTTGAGCTTATGAAAGCTATCCTCACACTCGTCGAACCACCTGAATGGGGCACCCTTCTGAGTCAATCTCGTTAAAGGAGCTGCGATAAATGAAAACCCCTCTATAAAATGACGATAATACCCGTCCAAGCCTAGAAAACTCCGGATCTCAGTAGCAGAAGATGGATTGGGCCAACTCTAACTGCCTCCACCTTCTTCAAATCCACCTTAATACCCTCACTAGACACCACATGGCCTAAAAATTCAATTGAATCAACCCAAAACTCACACTTGGAGAATTTGGCATATAGTTTCTTCTCCCTCAAGGTCTGGAGCACGATCCTCAAGTGTTTCTCATGATCCTCCCGGTTGCGAGAAAACACCAATATGTCGTCAATGAACGTGATGAGAAAAGAACCAATATATAGCTGGAACACACTGGTTATCAAGTGCATAAATGTGGTTGAGGCGTTGGTCAACCTAGATGACATCACTAAAAACGCATAGTGACCATAGCGAGTGCTGAAAGTAGTCTTTGGAATGTCTAAATCCCGAGTTTTCAACTAATGGTAACCCGATCTCAATTCAATCTTCGAGAATACCCGAGCACCCTGAAGCTGGTCGAACAGATAATCAATACGTGGTAGTGGGTACTTGTTCTTGACTACAACCTTGTTCAGCTGCCTGTAATCAATACACAACCTCATAAAGCCATTTTACTTTTGACAAGTAGAACTAGAGCACCCCAAGGAGAGATACTCAGTCGGATGAAACCCTTATCAAGCAACTCCTAAAGTTATTCCTTTAATTCCTTCAACTCAACTAGTGCCATGCCTAGGGGCTGAGTGCCCGGTTTCAGGTCAATACAAAAATCGATATCCCTATCGGGCAGCATGCCCATTAGTATGCTAAAAGGACATCTAGGAAATATCTCACTACTAGAACTGACTCAACGGTAGGAGTATCACTACTAACATCCCTCACAAAGGCTAGATATGCTTCACACCCCATCTCAACCATTCGTTGTGCCTTCAAAAATGACACGACCCTGCTAGGAATATTATTCAATGTACCTTTCCACTCCAATCATGGCAACTAGTCACGACCCAATTCTCCCTCCGTAAAACGTCGTGACGGCACCTAGTCTCTACGACTAGGTAAGCCTAAAACAATGTGGAAATAACAAAAATGGAAGTAAAACTTAACAACTAACTGCAACAGATAACTAAATAACTAGT